>JAYJLV010010499.1:0-33725 GCA_036873485.1 Torymus texanus | reverse complement strand
GCTAGGCTTATCGTGTTTTCCGAAAAGGGCTCGCGTTACTCTCTTTGCCCTCTCATATAAATCACTCCCTACATTATCGTGGACCTTTTTGTCGTGACAACGTGAAAGTATGCGTTGATGTCGTTGACAACTTTGTACGTACAAAGTTGTGTATACGTTTCTGGTGCGTTTATTATTTACGACCTTTTTATGACATATCGATTTAACATAATTACATTGGGTCACCTCAAAGTGTATTTGTTTCTTTTGTATGATACCAATTACGGACTGGCATTTTTGTTTTTAATGAAACGTATATATTTATAACGTATTTGTGATTCATTTCAGTTTCTGTTATAAATAAACTACACATTATGATAAAAAAAAAATGTTCACCAAAAATCCAACCTAATCTACATTACAAACCATCGCCGGTATATATATACGGAAACCTCGATCACTGCTCGTATAGATGCACACGTTTATATATAGGTATACGCGAAATTCCGCAGACTCTCGGCGACGGGTAAAGAAAAAAAAAATTGTTGTGACAGGAGCAGTAGAAGCAGCGGCATGCCGGCAACGACGTGGAGTCACGTTTTTGCCTCTCGACCGGATTCCCTCCCTGCGTGACGACTTTTAACGAGAAAGGAAAGAGACACGAGAGAGAGAAGGAGAGATGTGTTTGTTTTTCGAGCGGAAGGTTAGGGACGTTTTGGGAGGAATCCGCTTGGTCAATGCGTATATAGTGTTTCAATATGCATAGAGAAGAAACGTGTCGGTTGAACGAAAATGTAGTTTTAGTGTGAAAAATAGGGAATTATTTTTTGTACACGTGGTATTTGTGTATGTAAAAGATAAAATAAGTATAAGTTATTAAAAGATAAAAACTGAATCACACAAGATAACCTAAAGAAAAATTTGAAACGATTAAAAACGAGTAAACAACATTTTCACACGTCAGCGTATCACGAATATATTCATTTCAATCAAAACCTTCGCTACCACAACATTTCATCAACGACACTGACAAAAACGTCCTCTAATCCTCTTAAAAACACTCTGACCAACTTTCGACGTTCTCTCGTCTTAGCTGTACACACACATACTATACTCGGAAATTTCGCCTGCCGGAACGACCGCGACGATACCGCGTGACGAGTCGTCGTCGTCGTCGTCGTTGCTCGTGTTTTTTTAGCTACACGTATAAGTATATATACCTAAGAATGAGACGAGGCCTTGGAGAGAAACTGGATTTTTGTAATGCACGAGTTCCTTAGACCGAAGTGCGGAGAGAAAATGTTACATGCCGGTCGCGAGAGAAAAATGTATAGAATTGCAATGGGTTGGATAGATATTTGTAGAGATAGAATGATTGGTCGTGGTAAGACGGAGGATAATTGTTGTGGATTTTTAATTTTCACGTGTGATACTTTTTGATATAAATTTATAATTATTATTGGTTTTTCATTATTGACTGCATGAGGTATAATATTTTTAGAGTAAATTTAATATTTCTCTGATAATAGTCGTAAACGTAAACGTGAACGATGAATTAAAAATGGCTGTGATATTAAAAATGGATGAAGTAAAACCGAAGTATTTTAGTCAGATAATATTGTAGAACATAAAATATTTCTATCGACGTAATTAAATAATATAGTCTCGTACTAAAGCTAACAATATAATCCAATAATTTTCTAAATTTATTCATAATAAATTATAGAAAAAAATCAACACACTACCAAAAACCGTCCAGGCTACCGCAAAAACTTTAAAATTAAAACCTATCATCCTATACAATTCTCCTACTCTCTCTCTCTCTTTCAATACATGCACAGCACGAAACCCCATGCACAGGCACGCGTATGTATATATATATATACGGTCCAAGACCCCGTCGGCAACTCGCGCGCAGGTGCTCGCACGTGAAAAGACCGCTCACGCTATACAGCCAGCCAAGTGTTTCCAGCTGGCGCTTCTGCCACGCACGTGTTCTTCGTAATACAGAGAGAGAGAGAGAGAGAAAAAGATGGGTATCACAGAGAAAGAAAGGGAAACCCCTCGGTCCTGGGAATTTTTTCGGAGGTTGTAGAAGCGATGAGAGGTTGGGAGAAGTTTTAGTATAGTGTATCTATGCGAGAGATGTTGTAGATTTTATTGGAAGTTTATTGGGATGATGGGTTGCCTTTTTTTATATAGATTTAAATAAGTGTTTGTGTGATTTTTCTTGTGGTAGGTTGGTAGAAATAAAGAATTATTTTAGTACCATTAAAATATGACTTTTATTTTACAACCTAGAAAACGTGTAGAGGTTACCCAAACGATGAATTTTCAAAATTATTAGTATTTTCTTCTCTTTCGATTCAACTGTAAGCTGAATTGATAGTGTAAGCGGAAACTTGAATGGATGCCAGAATAAAGGTCACGATTTCGAGGAATATAACGTTCAGAGTGAACCTTCGATATATATACTCTATTATCTTTTATCGTTCGGCTATGAAAAATAATTCTCCGAAACCATTATTTCAGCGTAACATTCGATCCTATACCTAAATTCGCATCCCACAAAAACAACCAACCTCTATTATTAAAACTTTACACAAACCACATTTTACTTCAAGTTTTCACGAATTTTAACCCCTGTTAGAAAATCCTTACACAAAATACCTTGAATAATTCATCGTTTCACAACCAAAAAAAAAAAAAAATCTACCCGAAACCCCCACGAACCGCAGGGTTTACTACTACTACTACTTCCATTCCATGGTAAGCGGGTCAGCACACAGCGCATGATATGCAAATTGTACAAGCGTGTGAGAAAGGCTGCATACAAGACACGTGAGCCTTGGCCGATTTCAGTTGAAAAGGCGCGATTCAAGTTCAGCTGATTTGGTCGATCGAAGTTTGCGCAGCTGTATATATATATATGTCGTATAATAAAACGTATGAAAAACAGCGAGTGTATGATGTAACGATATTTTTTTTAAGAGATTAGATAGGTTTTGTAGTTAAAGAGTGCGGAGACACGATCGATAGTTTTCATTTCGGGTTGTTTGCGTTTTAAATTGTAGAATAAACGAGGAAAAGAAAAAGAAGCCACCGATGCACGCGGTATAAGAGCGCATATAAAGCGTAATTTGCTATTTAAATTTTAATTATACGATGTATTTGCGAGACTCTCTCGTATATACGTGTGTGTGTGTGTATATATATATATATATATATATATATATACACACACACACACATACACATGCTTTATCAAGGTAAACTAATTATTCAAGTACAAAGTAGATTAAAGCGTATTCGGTCTTACGTAACTTGTAATTAACTTTTAAAGCACGCGAAGAAAGTACAAAAAAAAAGAAGGTATATACATGTATGTGTATATGTTTACTTGGAGCTGCATATAATTAAAAGTTCGGGGAATAACGCACGCGCTGGGGTTTCTCTTAAATTATTGCAGAAATATGATTAAGGCATTAAAGGGATCACTGCTATGTGTGTATATATGCTCCGAGATATAAATAATTTATAACAATATCGAAATGTCTGTAATAACGATTATCCCGTACAACATTAAAATGATTTTATCCTTCTATAGATTTTAATTTATAAATAAAACAAAATCCACATAATTTTATCCTACCCAACTCGGAATTCAGCACCATACACATATACAATTCCGCGTATAATAATACAAAACCTACGTCAACTCTCGATATCCGGCCGCATGTGCTGTGTGTGTTCCACCCAATTGCGCAAGCGTCGAGCTCTGCGTGTTTTGACACGTCGTGTGCAGGGCTCTTGTCTCTCTCTCTCTCTTTCTCTTGCGTATATACGAAAATAGCCTTGGCAAGACGCGGAATGGGCGCAAAGTTAAAAGAGAAAAGAAGAGAACGAATGTCCGTCGTCGTCGTCTCGCTTCTTTCCGCCGAAATTCCCGAGAGATGGAGAGAGAGAGACAGAAAGGGAGGTTCCCTGACCCCGTCGTGTGTAACCTTGGCGATGTGTGCATGTGCTGCGGTGATGAGTGCACGGAAGTTTGTAAGATTGATTAGGTGATAGGGTGGAGGTGTGATTGTCAGTATCGTATTTTATAACAAAACGGTGTTAGAATTTAGATATGTTATGAATTTGTTTGAACTTTAGTTGGAAATTAGTTATTTTATAAATTAATTAAAGTTTCAGATTTAATTCTATTTTTTTTCTAATTTTATAAATTAGTTGATGAGTTTTTAATTTAGTTTACGTATACGCTTTTTATCAGTTGCAATTTGTATTTTAACTTTTCAAGTTGTGGTTGACAGCTTCATTTATTATGAAATTATGTAGTTAAAAAACCGGTATACATTTCTTATGTTAAGAATGTTTTTTATTAATACAGCAAATACCATATTTATTTCACATGTAGGTGTTATTGAAAATTTGTTTTTTTAAACCCATAAATACATGTTTCAAAGTTATATATTTTTGTATACCTTACATCCTTTCACATACATTCAAATTGAAAAAGTAAAACAAAACCTTCGGGGTCTCACATTACTCCCAAATTTCCCAACACTTATGTAACACAAAAGAGAATGCATGATACAAAATCCCGTGCACACACGTGTAATTTTATTATATCGACATGCTCGATCTCCCCAAACAATCACGTCGAAATTACCTCGTACTTCTTTCTCTCCCATCGAAATAACAATAATCACCGAATCGCAACGACATCGTTAACTATCGATTACACTCGTCTGTGTTCTTTCTCCCTTCGACACCTACTCTTTCTTATCATTACCCACCCGTTGAACAACAGGACAAAGACGAAAGAGACGACGAAAAAGTAGGGAAAGGGAGAGAGAAAAACCGGTTGCAATGGTCTGTAACACACGGGGGATAATTTTTCACTCTCCTTCTCTCGCGAAATTCGTAATGAGACGCCAACGACGACGACGACAACGACAACGACGACGAGTTTCTTCTTCCCCTCGATTTCGCAGCTCGCGAGGTTTAATTGATTTTAATTGTGCCGCGACGGCTTTTTGTCTTCGAGGAGTCGACCGGCGATTGCCGCTTAATTGAGTCTCCACCTCCTTCTCCCCTGGCGCTTTGTTGAATATTCCGGCAGTTTGTTTTCCCCCCTTATATACTCAAGCGACGACGACGACGACGATGGTTGTTGATTCAGAGGACGAATGGCGCCTAAGCGCCACGACTAATTCCGTAAATCTATCGCAGTAGAATATTCAAACCCTGCTGCTACTTGCTGTTGTTACAGATGTGTGTAGTGAATGGTCTTCGAGTATATAATCCTGAGGATTGAAAAGTGTAAGTGAAGATTCTAGCGAGAGATATGCAGAGCAATATAATTCGAAATCGACGCGTATATGGATAAGAAGTATAAAAAGAAAACATAACGTATATAAGAGAATGACTCGACACGAAATACAGAGAGAGAAAAAAATAAAAGAGGCAGCACAGTGACTCGGCGTCTCCTAGGCTGTCCGTCATCAATCTTCATGCACGCGATGTGATTGCTTTTTAACGATCACCAGAGCTGACTCAGGAGCGCGAACTCAAGAGATAGAGAGAGAGAGAGAAACTTTCAATCTCCCAGAGGACAATATCGCAAAGGAACATAACACATACACGTGTGCATGTGAGTATACAGGTCGTTGCTAATTCACGTCGTAAACGTTGCTGTATAGCTATGCGATACGTGTATGTATATATGTGGACCGCTAATATGGCCATCAACCCGTAGGGAGAGACTATAAACCCGCGTGAAACACACCAAAAAAAAAACCAAGAGAAATAGACACGGGACTTACTTTCCGAGAAAACAAGCGGCCGTAAATTCCCGTAGTCCCACGAAATTTCCGAAACGCCGTCATTAGAGAGAGAGAGAGAGAGAGAGAGTTAAACCTAGCTATTAATGCGCGGTATATAAAAGCTAGGAATTTTGAGCTGCTGTGTGGTCGCTCTGGTTGGAGAAGTAGAGAAAAAACAAGTGAATCATACCCGTGGAATAGTTATGGTACCGGTAGCTTGGGTTTATTTACTTGTCAGGGGAATGGAGATTAGTAACCGTGAAAAACAATTGTAAAGCAAATAGTTTGCTTGTCAAGTGTGTTATGGATGCTGGAAGTGTGGATAATTTTATGCAGAATTAGGCAAAAGAGCTTATAATGTTAGATAAGAAGTGTTTTACTAGTTTTAAGTGTTTCTAATAAAGACGAAACTGTTAAAAAACGGAACATCTTAGTAAATAACTATAACTATATCGCAACAATTTTCGCGAAAAGTTCGACCCTATTTTACAAAAATCCCAAACAACGAATACCACCACTTCGACTTCTAAAGCTCTACATTCATCGCCAATCAATCCCTTCATCTATCAACTTCCCCATTATCCACATTCTCGATCCATCCAAACTCCCGCCTGCCTCTCTTTCTCTCTCTTTGTCTTTCACTCGTGTGCAGAGGCTCGCACACGTATGTGTGTCGGCCGGACGACGACGGTAATATCGCGAGTGAGAGAACCCGTCGGACCGGCTCGACAAGAAACCGGTTCTTCACTCGCGTATATGTCTGTGTGTGCATGCAGCAGCATCTTGCCTGTGCGCGGCCCCCTTTTCCGTCTGCGAGTGTAGCGTTGCTACGAGCGTGCAACACGTAACGTAATTTGGCATGGATGGATTGAAGATTTTCGGATGGGATTGATGAGGTTGGGGAAAAGAGGTGATGTGCCAGAGGAAGTAGTTGTAATTTTTTATGAGAAGGTGGTAAAGAGGTTGCGAAGGTATTGGCTGATGTGACAATTGTTAATATATAGCTGGCTGGGTGGTTAACATGTGGAAGAGAGGATTTTAAGGAAGAGGTGGAGTTCTGGTTTATACTGGGTGATTAAATAACGACCTGGTAATTGATAGTGCCAAGTGAACCGATCTATCACGATATTGACAGCTGGATAACTGGTCTAATTCTAATTTCACTTGGGATTCCATTGGGTTTCTTTTAAAGGACATAAATTTCTAGATTACAGCGGCAACAGTCATCGCGTAAAAACCCACGTTTTATACGGGAAAGCGATATAGCTGGAAATAAGCCATTAAGAGGCACCTGGAGTAGAGACTGGCTCTTTGGTTCCTGTTTCTTCGTCGAGTGGTGTCATAAATTTCGTAGCCAACAGGATTAATTATAACGGTGAAAGATGTGCCTCGTGTTGGAACTACATTACAATGCGTTTTATTTTAGATTTGAGCCTTCGCTATTTATAGCCAGGAGATAAAGTTCAATGCTGCTTAAGATTAGGTCGTACCGGATAGAACAGGATTTATGCAACGAGTTTTCGTAGGCTGGACGAACAGTGAATTTAATAAAAATGATCATAAAATCTTTATCAGGCATAACGATTTATCGTTTAATGCCGATATAATGACTTTACCACTAAACTCCATTTTTTTATCGCTTAATGCGCGACTGTTCATTGTGGTTCAGAAAATATACAACAGCAAAGACATTAAAAGTTAAAAAAAAGTACTAGTTGCTAATATACGATCAGCTCATTGAAGAAAGTTCCTGTTCCTTCTAAGAACTCAAGACTACCATTAATCCAGCTAAAAATCAACCAAACAACCTTCCAAAATCCACGCCTGCAACAACCTCGACACATTACCTGGACGATTAGAGCGAAACTGATCACCCCACTTAAACAAAAAAAAAAAAAAAAAGAAAAGAAGAAGAACCAGCATCATCACCATCATCATCTCTTGGCTGGAAGAAAATCAGCGCGAGAGAAAGATCCTCGCGCTCTCAACGAAATGAGGCAGAGGAAGCGCACTACGACTGCGGGGCCGCACGAGAGAAACCGGTTCGACAGGTTATATTCCGGGGCCCCTCTCGCCTATTTATTTACCCTGTGTGTCCGCACAAGTTCGTACATGCATTATATGCGCCAGGGAAAGGAGAAAGAGTGGAGGGGCGACTGTGGCGCCCCCTAGTGCAGCAGGGCAAGTGCGTCTTTTGCGTGTCGACGGGAAATTGAATTGTAATTCGTATACGGGTGTGTATTTTCGGAGCTGTTAGACTGGTTTGATATGTGCTGGACGGAACGAGATGTTGTATATATCATGATGCAGAGAAATGTTGGGTATAATGGGGGTTTTTGAGAAGTGATGATGAAGTGTGTGAGTATGCGCATTGCAGATTTGTTTTCATTGCTAAAAGATTTGAGTTTATTGGTTGATAGATTTTCTTTGTGGATTTTAGAAGTTGTAAATAATCTAGAGGATTCGCTAAAAGTGTTTTATCGGTAATTCATAGCTTATAAAAGAGACGATTGTTCGAATGTTTTATTCATATAGCATTATTTTGAATGCTATTCAAACATTAAACTTTCAAGTTGGTTGTCTGACTTTGGAAATTAGAAATATATTTTCGAAGCTTACAGTTAGCCAAAGCATTCTACTGTTAATAGATTGCATGAATAAGTTGACTGTATGATATGATACTTTACGACCACAGTATTTTCACTTTATTTTGAAATTTTTATTGAGTTTATATCCAACAAATCAAACAGTCTACCAAAACCAATCAAGACTCCCAATCCTCAAATGTTCATTGCAACCTATACCTCTTAATTATTATTTACACTATCACTGCCAA
Source organism: Torymus texanus (assembly GCA_036873485.1). NCBI lineage: Eukaryota > Metazoa > Arthropoda > Insecta > Hymenoptera > Torymidae > Torymus > Torymus texanus. The sequence continues at coordinate 25,082 of JAYJLV010010499.1, read as the reverse complement.
CTTATACAACTCATGCGCTTCGTTCTCTCAAAAATCCCAAAATAAATGCGCATCGCAGACGCCTGCGTCTGAATCCTTCATGACGGGAATAATTAAATTTTGATAACAGGCACAGATTCAGAGTGCGAGCATTCGGTATTCTTTTCATAAGTGATAAGTGATTTCGCCGTCGCAGATAATTGCATTATATCGATTCCACGGCATTTGGAGATAATTCGCCGATGGGGAGTGTAGTAGAACGCCGAGATGGCAAATAATGCATGGGGAGGGAGGGCAGCTATATTACCCAATTACGCGATTAAGTAGTAATGGGGGTTAATGGATTGATACGATGTGCGTTAAGAATTAAAAATGGTTATTTCAGTGGTCGTTTTTGTACAATTGCCGGAGCTAAATTCATTGCAAACAATTTCGTGACGAAATAATAACTCGAGCGAAAACAGAGTGATAAAATAATTGGATTTTTTGTTCTTTTTTTTTGGGTGTTGAATTTTCGTTGACGCAATACTTTCATTTATTTCCACGCGGCGTAATAAAGTATATATTATGAAGTGAAGCTAAAGAATGTAAAATATCCCCAGAATTCTCTCCAGGTGAAACGACAGGAAAAATAATCAAGCGCAAATTAACTCACCGACTGGAAAGTACGCACCAACGTCACAGACACACAGCTCGTGTAATAAAGTTCCCAAAAACTCGTTCCTTACCTGAAACACAGAAAACACGAAAAATCATAAAAACCAGCACATTACGCCTCCGATTAAATAAACCACTATATACACACACATACATGAATGCACACACAGACTCGCCGAAGGTGTGAAAGTCAACCCTAACCTGTAATTAATTTGCTTGCCGCCAAACCGGTTCTTTCTCTCTTACACATATACACACCCTGTTGGCTATCACAATGTCTCGATCCTACGCGAATAACTTCCTCTCCTAAAGAAATAACTCGCGACCGAAGGTGAACGAGAGAGGGAGAGAGAGAAAGAGAGAACAGACGTTTATCTCTCGCGTTGTACACGCTCAAAAAGAGCTATCGCCACTCTTATCAGCTGGCTCTTCCTTCCTGCATCCGCGCGCGACTTTCACGCGTGCCTCGACCCCCGGTACGTGTATATATATCTATGTGTGCGATAATCACGATGTGTGTTCTTTTTCCTTCGGCGAACGACAGAGAGTTCGCCACAGTTCTGGGAATTGGAGTCAGCGGCGGACGCCTTTGTTAGCGATAAGGAGGTGCGAGAATTTCTCTAGCGAGTTGCGGTTGTGGTTCGACGCGAGAATTCGGAAGAATGTGTATAATATGTGACGCGACGGTTTTTGCAGCGGTATTATAAAATAATGAATCATGGGTCAAGGTAGCGTTATGACGTCAAGTGTAATTTTATGTTTAGATGATATTGTGGGGGAATGAGAACGTGCGCGAGCTTTAGGTATTTTAAGATATAAAGTTTAATGGGGTAGAAAATTGAATTATATTTTTTAATATTAGAATATGAAGTTGAGTGTATTTTATTACAGGAAAGTTTAGTAATGTTATGACGTCAAGTATATATTATACTTGAAATTTCCACTAAAAATGTCATTTTTATTGGAAAGAAAGAGTTTGATCGTATATATCATCGTAGCTGCATTCCATTTATTCAAAACAATGAATGAATGTCTTTTAAAATTCAATGAATTGAAAAGTATTGTAACCTTGACGCCAAGTTACGTCTACAAACAAAATAAAAATACACCAACGAAATCGTACAAATTACTTTGATGCAAGTCTGTCTTTTCCCCCCTTTACATTACAATTTTTGCGATTCAAATCGTCGAGCGCTTTTTATTTTCATTGAAATTTAGGAGGCAAACGCAGTAAAAATACAGAATAAAAGTCGTCGCAGACCATCGTGGAAGGGTAAAATTTCGCTCGAAATACGCATATACGCCACGTAATGAATTCGTCGCGTGCGCGTACCGACGAAAACGAGCCGGGTGCATAATTCATCGGGGCACAGGCTATAAGTCGCGCGAGCGCATCCCGAAAATCGAAGAAATACACAGACATACACACATACACGTAAGGTTCAAGCGGTAGGAGAAGAGGAAACGAGAGCGTAAGCGCAAAACCATAAATTGCAAATCCAATGCTGAGGGGAACAAACGTAGGTATATACATATATATATACGTACATAGTCGTGTGTATATATATATACGAGAGAAAAGAATAAATTTAAAGCCGAGGGACGCGACGAAAAAAAGGAGGGCGGGGAGGGGGAGAAACGAGAAAGACGAGTTGTTAAGCGCGAGCGCGCGTTCTCGTAAATATAAAATTTGAAAGCGAGCACGCGGTGATAAATAGCCACAGCGAAATGGCGCGTATAAAGTGAAATATAAAGAGAGCGACGACGACGACGACGAGCAGCAGCAGCAGCAGCAACGCGAAAGAAACGCGAAATAAAATAGTGGTGGAGAAAAAAAGGGGTAACAGATACGGAGCACGAGAAGTCTCGTATGAGAAGCGATCGAGGCGGCGCGCGTGGGTGGATAGGAGGGGAAGGGGATGAAAGTCGACGGAATGAACGTCGTTAGTCATATTTTAAAGGAGTTTACGAGGATAAAGGGGGGGGATTTATCTTGTTTTGAAGGTGTGGCGCTGCGGTTTTGTTTGCCGCGTGTTTGAAGAATCGTGGTGGTTAGCGTGGATAATGCGGTGATATTGATGATGGCTGGTAATTAATTTTGTACCATAACCTCAAAGAAGTATAAAACAAACTGTTATTCGGAGGAAACATAAAGATAAATGAATGTGAAGAGAGTAGGTTACAATGGTGTTTTGAACTGGCATCTATTGGCGTGCAAAGTAAAAGAAGTTTCAATTTTGACCCATAACCTAAAAAAAATGTTAATATGAAAAGATAACGAAAATCTCATAGTTTTATCTAAAACCATCAATATCACTCCAGCCGTCACTTTATATAAAATCAGTCTCATACCAACTCAATTTTCCTCGTTCCGATAAAACATTGTACCTTAAAAACCCCCCTTGAAAAAAAGGTCAGCAACGAGAAAACAAAAGGTACGACGTAAAACCAGACAATATCTTCGCACGTCCCAGCGTTATATCCGAGGACGAGCAACGCTAGCTGCTTCTGCTGCTGCTTCCTCCTTGATATTCCCGACGACGGCTTCCGCGCGCTAAAGTCACGAAAGCGTTTGCGCGCGCACACATACACACACAAGTCGGGGGGGAATTAAATTCGAAATTCCGAGTGCGCGTCGCGCGCCACTTAAAACCGAATGGAGGGAGGCAAGAGAGGAGAGGTGAGAAACGCGGTGCTCGGGTGTAGTATGCTGCTCTTGCGTCGTGAAAGGGAGAGAAAGACGCCGACGGAATTTTTTAATTTTTGCTGCTTTTTTTTTTGTTCTCTCCTGTCGAGCATGGAAGGTTTTCCTTTGGAGAGTTGAAGAATATTCTTCCTCTTTTTTTTCCCTTTCATTCTCTTGTGTCGAGTTGTAATGGAAATTTGATGGCGTTTTTTTAAAGGGGGTTTAACGGTTGGATAAAAACGGAAAAATGTGCAGATGTTTGAATTTCCACGCGAAAGCTACGGTTATTTAGAGGTGAAGCGAAATATACTCACGAAATAAAAAAAAAATGTTGAAATTCAAATGTGATATATACAGTTGAGCTCTTAGTAATTAAATCCGCTGGGTGAAAAGTGACAATTTACAAGTTAAATAAAGTGTTATTTTTTTCAGCTATGCTTATATGATTTAAAGTTTTTACACGACCAACCGAAACTAAAATAACCAAATCAACCGTGTGTATATATATATATATATATATATATATATATAACATAACCTCGATTCCTGTTTATACATCTTACAAACCATATTTCTCGAATAAAAAAAAACAGCGATGTATATCCCATATTGTCGTCATTCTTAGCCTCGAGCAATATCGCGATTCTCTGCAAAAATGAAAAGAGAGAGAAGAGCTGGAAAACGACAGAAACATACTCGCGCGTTCGCTGCGTGTAATCCGTTTAAAAACCCATCGCGCAGCAGCGGCGGTTCTCTCTCGGTCGTATCGACCTTGGACGAATCCTATTCCTATCCCCACACCGTATTTTTAGCGAGAAATCGCTCGGATGTGAGTTATATCACTCGTGCGCGCGCGCACACACACACACACACACGCGGTTTTCGCTTGTCGTGCGGAGAGTGAGAGAAAGGAAGAGAGCGAGAGCAGGAGCAAAAAAAATGAGGTTACGGTCGCCGGTTTGATAATTCGAGCAATTTCAAGACGTGAATTCCTTTCCGACGTTTCTCTCTCTCTCTCTCTTTTCTTTTTTTTTCTTCTTCTCATCCAGCGTTACGTTCTTTTAACGACCCAATTTTCCAGATAATAACCTGTTCGGTTTTTTTCTTTTCGTTGAATATACGCATATATATACGTCTTGTGATTTTTCAAACCGCATTATTATTATTATTGTTATTTAACTTGGCAAAACAAACGAGCAATCAAGTTATCTCGTCTCCATATATACTTTACGACCGCAGCTCTATTTCCGCGCTGAAAGACGTATTTTTAAAAGAGCCAAACATCCAAATACCCATATTTCATGCTAACCCGACAAAAAGTCGAAGAAAAAAAATAGTCAGGAGGTATAGGAACAACGGCAACAACAACAATCGAAAACCTCTTTTACTTCGTAGCGTGTGTGTATATCCCGAAAATATACACCATCGAAATTCAATCTGCACTCACAATGAATTCTCTCTCACGCGGCGCTGGTGCCAAGAGCAATTATTTCGCGCGTGCACGTTGTTGCTATAGCGAGAAAAAATTGTGATTTCGCAACACGAAATTCATCATCGAACCGCGCGTCTCTCTCTCTTTCTCTGTGTCGAGGTCAAAAGTCGAAAAGGCAGATGATGATGTTTTGTTTGCGTGCTCGCGCGATGCCGTTGGAAATGCTGCTGTGTTTGTCTTTGACATTGAAATTTACGCGTCGGGTGTGTATATATATATATATATATATATGAGTAAGCGAGTGAACGAGGCGAGGAATATTTACGATGTACTTTTGAGGATTGATAAAAGTCTCAGAGAAACGAGAATATGGTTAGCGTCACGCGATGAAATTAGGGATCGGGTAAACAGCGAGAGCTTGTTTTACATAATGATTGCGGCTATCGTGTTGTAATTTATGCGTTGAATTAATATTAAGATGGCAAATAACGCGATACCAAGCGTCGAGTGTGTTTGAATTATTCTGTGTAGAGGAAAAAAAATATATAATGTGGCTGTGTGTTTGACTTCTTCTCTGCTAATGTTTGCAAAATTCGAAAAATGTCGCTGAAGATTAGTGGCGGTTCTTTTTTCTTTTTTTTCTTTTTCGTGCTCGGTCGGTGGAAAAGTAAATAAAAAGGTATGTGTGTGTGTGTGTTTCTATTCGAAGCGGTTGTTAAAAGTAGCGTCTTGGAAATTTCGTATTTACGGTAGGTATACGTATACGTACGTATAGGATAAAATATGAAATAGATAAGGAAATTACGTATAGAACGCAACACGTTGTTAAATTTTTTAATTGCTATATAGTCATTTCAGGTCTAAATATTTTGAAGTCATTATCTCGCAAGTAATATTTTATGCATACAAAAATTATCATACATTATCATAATTTCTTCTTAAAGTAAATACCCAGAGTATATTTATAAAACGGAGGCATGGCTATTTGCATCGTAAATTTTTCCTATATTTATCTGAAGAAAAAAAAAATGAGTTGAAATTCTATTTTTAATAATCTTTTAAAAAATAGTATATATAAGAGAAAAAGCAAGAAGTAGTTCTATTCTTTTCAAGAATTCGGAAACTTGTTTTAAGAACAACGAAATAATGAAATATAATTGTTGATACATATTTTTCAGATTCAATGTTTTTTTTTGTAAGATTAACCTAGTATAAAAACTTGTAAATTTAAAAAAAAAAATCTATCCTATTTCCAAACCTTCAACAAAACACACCCAATGCTACTATCTTCATTCACCTAAAAAAAAATTCCTACCACTCTTACACCCCATTAACTTCCCTCAAACTTCTCCTGTTCCAAAAGCCACATTTCGTTCCTCAACTTTGACGATGGCCCTCTTACGTACTTTACTTACTTACTTACTCTCTACTACTACCCGGCAGTCTGTGTCCGCTATTTTTAACGTTAATTTATGAGCCACGCGCCTGTGTGGTTATAAATATAATGAGGCGATTCCACACCTGGCGCGCGTGCGCGAAACTTCATTCTTAAATTCCGGCCTATCTTTCCTAACCATCTGCGTATACGAGCGTCAGTCGTTGCCGAATGAGCCCATCAGGGATGACGAACGTACGAAGCCTTTTTTTTGCGAGGGTGCGTGGAAATATGTAAAAGGTTTGTGTATACGTGTGTTTTTTCGGCTCTAGTGGTATGATGATTTTAAAAAGTTAAGGATGTAAGAATGTACTGGAGTGGCGTGGCAGTTTTAGTTTTTTTAATGTAGAATAGTGGTAAATCGGTCACTATGTGTAAGAGAGAGAGTAATTGTTTGACCCTTTAAACGTAAAAATCGACTAAGAAACGTTCTCAAACCGTCTTTTTCTAATCTTGCAAATTAACCATCGTAATTACCATCTAGAACACGAATAAAAAAATTCCTTTAAAAAAAAAGATAGCCAATTCCAACTAAGAGAAAAACTTCCTTACCTTTCTTCGAATTCTCATCTTCCCTACAACGTTCCCTTTCAATTAAAGTCGCGAAAAAAAGACTTTAAAAGAAACCGCCGCATTTTCCCGAACACACCGACTAAAAGAGAATTCCGAAAGAGCGCGAAAAAAAAGACGCTCGCTCTATCTATTTATCGAGACCGCGAGCATATGTGTATGTATGTGGAAAAGGGATAAGTGTGCCAGGTCGAAACTCGGTTAAAAGCTCGCGAGAGAGAGAAAGAGAGCTTGCACGAGGCCATCGATTTTCCACGAACGAGAGTCCGGAAGTCGAGCCAGTTTTTTTTTCTCTCTCCCACCACCAGCTACGTCGCCAAAGGAAATTGGAAGAATCGCGCGAGGGAATTGCGGCTATGGCTGGCTTTTTTCTCTCTCTCTTTCTCTTTCTCCCGCGTGTATAACATATATCTTTTAAGAGCGAAGAGTTTAATTAGAAATTTTGAGTTGCAGGGTGTGCGAATGGTGCTACTGCGATGGTTGCGTATATAGTTTACACTGTGTCAAGGAGAATTTACGTGACCTCTTGTGCTGATATTAGTGGTGATATGTTTTCTTTTTTTATCTAAGAATGTCGATTTGGTTAGGTTTCGTAGAGTTTTAATAGAAAAATATGCGAGTTGCGTTATTTGGTTTGCTATAGGTCGGGGTATAAAGTAATAAAAGTTAAAGGCAGGCATTTTATCTAAAAAATTGAGTTGAAGTGTAGAGAATCACATTTTCGTGCAGACTTACATCTACGTTATCAAAAAAATCTGTTTAATTCAACTAATTATTAGGTTACTAAACCTCATTAAAAAGAAACATTCACAACACCCCTAATTCCTCTACACCCCCCTCTATTTTCACTACTCCTAGATACTTTCTTAACCTCTCATTAATCACCAACTAGACACAGTACATATCAAACCCACGACGACTCTTCTCATCTCCGCACTCAAGGTCATTAATTCCAATCCTCACCCGTTTTTCTCCTCCTTTTCTCCATCCTACACCCCTACTTTCTTCCTCCTCTACATTCTTCCACCTCAACTTGCCGTCATCCCGAAAAGGAAATTAAATTCCACGCCGTATACATACACACAGACACACGTTGTATGTACTGCAACACGATTCCGGGATGTGACTCATCGCGCGTTAGCTCTAGGTCGGGGACCTCGCGTGGACTCGAAGGGGGATTATTATTATGCCGTACGTATAGTATATGTATATATATGTGCACGCATCGAGAGTCGCGTGCGGGCACGCGAGACGCCCTTTTTCAAAGAACGCGATTGCGTCGACGGGGAATTTATGCATGCGCGTGTGTGTATGCGTATATATATGCAAGGGTTCTTTTTTTTTTTACTGGTGGTGGAAGTTGCAGGTGCGTTGGTATAAGTACGGTAGAGAAGTGTATGGTGGATTTGAATGTTGAGAATACGTTAAAGTATATGTGTACTGAATTGAGTATATAGAGAGATTAAATTATTGTTTACAGAGATGAAGAACGATTGCTATAATAACGATTAATTATAACGAATAGGTAATAAACGTAAACAAAAGATTCTTTTCATCCTCGCTCATCCGTTAATTATTATCGTTCGGGCAAATGTTCCAACCATTCAGGTACCTCCCCGACTATATGGATCCCGACATAAAACTTGCACTCTGCCACAAGGTCGCAATCCCCTATATCCACTCATCCTCTCTCTCTTTCTCTCTCTCTTCTTCCTCCTTCTCGTTGAAATAACCGGTACGACCGGTCATGGAGTTACGGCTCGACCGCTGTTGCCGTCGTCGTCGTCTTCTTTTTGTTTTCGCCGAAATTTTGGCTATTGAACTTTCTCAAGCTCGCGTCCGTCTATTTTCGGAGGAACATTGAGTGACGGATCACCGCTACGCGATTCATTCACAAGGTTTTAAGCGAAGGTAAAAGAGCAGTTGGCAGCAATGTCGTTAGTTAGTTATTGTGTTTCGGTTAATCAGTTGATAAACTGGAACAATATTTTACACGAATGCCAAACTATATGTTATATAAATATAATACAAGGTCAACAGGGTGTAATTTCGTTACACGCGTTGTGGTAAATGAACACGTATAGTCTTGGTTGGCGACAGAATTGAATAAAGTCAATCAATATAACCATACGCGTTTAATTCTATTTATGCAACATACCGCACTGACTGCTACGAATATCGGAGAAACTTTATTACACACCGCGACTTTTGTCCAAAATATAAATACACCCGAGATGCAGATATCTACGTATATACCTATTGCTTCGTATTCTTTTTATACTTTACGACGGCGAGAACCCGTTACATTTTTATCGCTCGCGTAGTCGAGTTCAAAGATTTTTACTGCCTCTTTCTCTCTATTCGCTCTGTAGCAATTATTTTTGGAAACGGATTCTTTTCTCTCTCTCTCTCTCTCTCTCCTCTCACACACACGAATGGCGATTGGGAGAACGGTTAGTTTGGTTTCGAATCGAACAGTAACTTTCCGTTTGTTTGTCGAGTTCTCTCTCGAATATTACTTTGAGATTCATATACTTCGGTCTGTTTTTTTTTTCGTTGATTTTACGGCTGTGAAACCTGTTACGGCGAGTTTTATGGACTATATTTAGATCCGGCGATTGTATAATTTCGAATGGACTTTAATTCTTGCTTATTTATACATGCGAAATGTGTACTGCCATCGTAAAAGGTGGTAACCATTCCCAAGGGGTCAGCTGTAAGAGTAGAAGAAGAAGAAGAAGAAAAAAACTTACGATTACCTGCGTCATACCTATCAAAAGCAACAGCAGCACATATCATTATCTCTGCTAGTCTATACTAACGTCAAAAAAAAAAACAACGAACTCTACAAAAGAATCTACGGCTGCAAATTCGATTAAGCTCTGATCGCTTTCTCTCTCTCTCTCTCTCTCTTCCAATAATAACCTCTCCCCTCTCTCTCTCTCTCTTTCCCATCCATTGTGCAACACTGTATTACACCAGGAACCTCGCGCAATCTCCCCGGTATTATCTGCGCCTAATGCTCCCGCTTGCATAAGCGCACGAGCGCACGAGCTAGCGATCGTTATAAGAGCGAGGGGAAAACGGAACGGCGCCCATTCGACGTATCTGGAGCAGAATAACAGCCCCTGAGGCAGGCACGCCCTTGTCGCGATTATGGAATTTCGCGGGTGCAAAGCGCCGTGGCGAGGAGTTATATACGCAAGCAGATCGAGAGACAGAGAAAGAGAGAGAGAGAGAGAGAGAGAGAGAGAGAGAAAGGGAGATTGGGTTAAGTTGTGCGGGACGATTGCGAGTTTGAGGTTAGCTTTTGGGGGGATCGCTGCGTCGAGAGATTCTAAAACGAGGAACACGGACTGAGAATATTAAGGATTTAAATGTTTGACAAAGTTTTCAGGTTTTGTTATGTATGGTTTTAGAACGGATGAGATATTTTTTGTTTCTTGTTACTTATTCTTATTCAAGAGAAAGTTGGTAGATATTGTGGGTATTATTATTTATTTGCTTACTTGCTAATTAGATGTAAAAAATGAGAAAGGAGGGAATCGGCAATTTAAAAATATTATGGACGAAACGATAGAGAAACAAGAATCAGAAATAATAACAGGACTAAGTTTTAATTTTCTAAGAAACTTGCGCGCTGCAGCCATAATTCGATTTAATCCCCTTAACGACCTTTCAGATTCTCCCCCAATTTTCCCTCCTTTCGCTAGCCGCAACAGCAGCGTTAGCGGCATAAGAACCGGAACACTATTCTCCCTTTCTCTGCGCCGATAATTCTCTCTCTCTCTCTCTCTCTCTCTCTCTCTCTCTCTCTCTCTCTCTTCGGTACGCGCAAATGTGTGTACTTTACCGTCTCGAAAGTTAATTAAGGCCTTAACCATCGCCGTACAGTCCGATTACGCATCGGAGTGTAATTTGCCCAAGGTCGCGAAAATTGCGCTTTATTAATACGGCGCGAAGGGAGAGAGACAGAAAGAGCGAGAGAGAGAGAGAGAGAGAGAGAGAGAGAGAGAGGGAGAGGGAGAAAATTCACGGGACCGTCATTACGCATTGTGGTAAGGAACAGGGGGGAAAATAAGCGTGGAGGAGGAGGAGACCCTCAGGCTCATGTTTCTTTTCTTTTTTTTTTCCTCGTCTTCACGGATGTAAGCGGTCTTTTCGGTTCGTGGTTATGGGTAGTTTGCGAAGGTGGTTTTCATTGTGGAAGTTCTTTTTTTTTTCAACGAAGGTGTGAATTTATTGGAATTACAGGGTAAAATTATGCTGATCACGAAGTAATTTTATGCATTATCGTACGAAAGATAGAAAGAAAGAAAAAAAAAATATTCTCGGATCAATTTTTTTCCAACGTCTAGCGCGTCTTCATTTTAGGTCAATTGAGCTCGACCTAAATTTACGTATTAATTAAAATTTGCAAAAGTCTCATTTTTTCCGATCAAAATCACCTGGAATTGAACTTTTCGTTCTCATCGTGTGAATAGAGAGATTCCCTAAGACTCGACAATCCGTTCCTTAATTGTACCAATTATTTTTTACACCCTTTCCACACCTCATTAAGACCCAAACGCAAAAGTATTATTATTCCTCGTGCGCGCGCGCGCAAAAACCCCATCTCGAAATTAACGACCCGGCGAGGCTACGAAGGAAGGAACGCGAGCTCAGCGCCTTCATTATCTTCGACCGAACCTATATCGACTCTCTTGCACACAGTGTGGCGATTATTTTCCTTATCATTATACACCTCTCCACCTTGTTCGCGACCTTGAGAGAGAAAAGAGCCAGAACGAGAGAGAAAGAGAGAGAGAAAGAAAGAAGGAGAACACGTGTTGACCTGTCATTAGGTCTCGTCTGGGGAACTTTAACTCGCATTAAGTGCCCTCCTCTCTCTCTCTCTCTCTTTCTCTTTCGTTCGCTTCCCTACTCCTTCGAAAAGTGGCACCCGAGGGCGAACCGCAGCTGCCTGCCTGCCTTCTCTCTCTCTCTCTCTCTCTCTCTCTCTCTCTCTCTCTCTCTGTCTCTCGTGTTCGCCTCGCCATTACACGACCGCGTCCGCGTGTAAAGACAAAAGGGGAGAGAGAGAGAGAGAGAATGTGTGGAGTGGACGGATTCCAGTGAGAGAGAACGGATGGTCGAGCGAGCATTGTGGAGCGAGTTTCGTTTTTTTTTTTTCGAAGGCGGAGGGGACCACGTATACGTACTGCCTTGTCGATTGTGAACGTACGTGAGTCGAAGGATATTGTGCGGAAGAATCGAAGATAATTATTTCTTTTTGGGGTTGAGATAGAATTGATCATACGAATGATTCTATAAAAATGTGGTGTAGTTATTTTTGATCTAGTTTTATTAAAGAAAAAGATATTGAATTATACAACGAAAATCTAGATTTTATCACGATACAAAACGCGCAAACTCAACCACACTAGCTCTATATTCGAGAAACCGATACCTTTGTACTCGATCCCCCCTTTAAAAGAATCCATACGCAACGTATACGCTCTTCCACTCGAGTAGAAATAAAAAAAACAACGACCAAATATTTAACATATGCGCGACACTTCGTTCCCGAACGCCCTCTCGAAATCTCCTTGAACCGTACACGCACACACGAGAAAAAAATAGAAAGAGAAACAACCCCATCTCTCTCTCTCTCTCTCTCTCTCCCTCTCTCTCTCTCTCTCTCTTTTTCTTCGACGCTTTTCAATCACTGTCAATGACACTCGAGCTGGTCTGCCTGTCCGTCGGTCGGTCCCCTATATATATACACGAACACTTCAAACTCTCCGTATAGACGTGGAGTCTAAGAAAAAAAAGGCATTCGTCACGGCCATTGTTTCGTACATGGGGATTACGAATTCACGGGTCCGAGACCTGCTGCCAAGCTGAGTCCCGAGTCATTAAGGCAATTTTAGACGAGCGAATGAGTGAGTGAGATTCTTGGGAGCGACCTTGGGATTTATAACCTGCGGGCGTCCGCGCACGGCGATTGTTCGCAGATTAGAAGAGCTAGCCACGCTTGGGATGACGTCCGGAGAAGTATATAACCTCTCTCTATCTCTCTCTCTCTCTCGTTCCTTGCGTAATGGGTTTTAATTATTCGACGGGTTTCGGCTTTGTTCCGTCTCGCCCTGGGTCTTTTTGGTGCGAGGGGAAGGAATTTTCGGTATCTTGTACGGAGATAGAGGAAGAAGATGCTTGAGAGATTATGATGAGTGAGATTGTAGTTTAGAGAAAACAGTGAGCAGCATGGTTGAGATGATTTAATCTCATTCAAAGATGAAGTTTGGAAGAGTGAAAATTAATTTTGTATGAACATTATCATTATATGAATTTATCCTTTATTCTAAAGCAAAATAAACAATTTATTTTTTATGGCAATTTTTTTGTGAGATGAAGAAAGATCCTCGTTGCAAGAGCAGTAGTAATAAAATATACATTAACACTCGCAATGAATCACGTACTTTTAATAGCAATCAAAATTTTCCTTTCGACAGTAAAAACAAAAAAAATCTGCATTTTTTCACACTCGACAGAGCTTCAACCAACGCTTAATCCCGTGATTTATCATTATTCACATTGGCAAAAAAGATCTTCGGCAAACATTACGTTTTTTATTGCATGTCACGAATGCGGCACCGATAAATCCTGCATCGCACAGACAAACGAAACGCGGCTATGTCGTCGTCGTCGTCGTCGTCGTCGTCGTCGTCGCGAAAAAACTCTACGCGTTGCCAAGGACATGCGCGAGCGCGACGAGGAGAGACGGTAATCGCGCAAAAAGTTAGCGGCAATTACCGTGTTATCGCTAAGCGAGAGACTGTAGAGAAGGAAAAAGGGGGACAATGGCTTCAGCAACGAATCGGAAGAAGAGCAAAGCAGTGATAGAAAATGTGCAAAAGTTGGAATTTGTCTGACCGTGATATTGCGAGGTTTTATTTCGTGTGTATAGAGCAATTTGTCGATGTTGGATATATTATATAAATATCAATTTATGTATTGCGCGATGACTAGTTAATTTTATTTAATGCTTTGGCATTGATTCATTTTCATTTATATGTTATCAGGCTTGTTATCGTGGCACCATTCATATGTGTTTAAAATAGACGTAATAATACAGTGCATGTTGAAATTATTTTATATAATCTCTAATAAATTGCGAGCATACGTATTGTATAATGAAAGACCGAATTATTAATGAATTTATTTATTTTAACTACTGAAGAGATAGAATTAAAATGATCTACATAAAGTTTTGTTCTAAAACCAACTCCAACTTCATAAAAATTTACTCTAATTCGTACTATATCAGTTATTAAAAACAAAAAAAAAAAACCTCCACTCATCTTCCCTCTCCCGAATTACGCACCGTCACCCGCAAAAAAAAAGAACCTGCTGATGGCCCCCTTCCCCTCTCACGAGATTCCCGAAATTCCAGCAACACAATCGACTGACATCAAAGCGAAACACACACACACACACACACACACACAGCCCACAGCAGTAGCAGTAGTAGCGCCCGTATAATCGTCCCGACGGAAATCGGCGGCGCAGTGACTCGGCGACCGTCTCCCGCAGCTGTTGTCCGGAAACGCGTCCATTCAGAGCCACGCGCACTCGCGCCACATGTATAATAATGCAGAGAGAAGGCCTGGGGTGGTCACGCGAGACACAAAGCGAAGGAGTAGAGAGAGGGAGATAAAGAGAGAGAGAGAGAGAGGAAGGTGAAGGAGGAGTATAGGAGGGGGAGCAGAAGAGGGTCTTCTCTCTGTTTGAGAACAGGCGAGGGGTAGCGTTTGGGGGATTGTTTGGAGGGGAAAAGGTGGATTGTGATTAAAAGATGGAATGGAGATAGTGTTATACTACGTTTGATACAACAATTTTATTGCTTTATTGATGCAGATATTTTAGTTAAATATAAAATAGATTAAAATATATAGAGTAAAGTTTTTATTATTGATTTACTGACGAATAAAAAGCTGTTTTTTTTTCGTAACGAAGATAAATCTATTTCCAATGTTTTCTTATAGACAGTTAATATCAGAATATCCATAATGCTATTCAAACGCATCCTGATTTAAACATACACTCGCACACAACTAGCTGCATTTTCTCCGCCTAATAAACCCGACCAAGTCGTAAAACGCACAAGTATAAAAGCTATATGCACAGACGACAGTCACCGTGAAGGTCACCCCGCATATACAACGCTCGCCTTCTGCCGCCAGGGTAACACGCAACATACACAAGAAATGCAAAAGTACCGCCGCTACCACGGCACCTGCTAGCGTTTATTGATGTCAACGGTCATTTGCGCGAAAGGAATCGCAAGACGGAGAAAGTCGCGAGGTGAGTGCACGCGCGACAGGTGCGCATCGGCACTCGCTGAATAATCGCACTCATTAGACGCGCGCGAGAGGTGTGCAATTACGATCGTGAAAATTGATGGACCTCGCGCTTGGGAGAAACGCCTCGTTTGGTGTAATTTTAATGGCATGGTGTAGTGGTATGTCGTCATGTTCGGTGGAGAGAAAAAAAAACATAAAGAAGATGTAGTTAACTGTTTAGATGTTGTTTTCAGTTGATGGCTCGCGTCATTTCGTTTTAATCATCAAGGGGCTCGGTAATTGTAAAACGTCAAGTATTATCGTAATAAAATTTAATACCGCAGCGTAGGTGATTTCCGCTATAAAGATACACCATTATTCCATTAACGTTCTGTACAATAATTTAACATTCGTAATCAGGCATCGAAATAATGCCAAAACGCCAAGTATGAAAATATATATGTGTACAATGAATCAGACGACTGAAAAGCTTCACTAACCTTAATATTCTCTCGTGTCTGTCCCTTTCCAGAACCTCTCCAAGACTCGGCTGCTGGGCCATGCTGGGCGGTAGTGGCAGGAACCTCGCAGGTGGCCTCCAGATCATCTCTTGCGCAAGGCCCGGATGATGCGGATGTCCTGGTGGTGGTCCGGGTCCGGCACCACTCTGATAACCGACTGGTGGCACACCAGGCGGCTGTGCCGCTGAAGACTGCGGATGCGCCATCAGCAACGACGTATGCTGGACGCTCTGGACGTGCCAGACGCGCGCGGGCGTGGCCGAGGCAGTACCGGGCACGGGATTGGGCGTCGACGATGTGGTCGATGTCGTCGACGAGGCTGCAGCCTCCTCGGCGCTGAGGGCCGAGCTGCGGCTACCGCTGCGCTCGTCCCCGGAGCCGGCGCTCCTTAGGGAGCTTACCCCGCTGTCACTGCCGCTGTCGCCGTAGGCGGCAGCTGATCTAGCGAGGAGGGCGCTGCTGCCGGCAACACCGATGCCTGGCACGCTACAGGCACCACCGGCCTCCACCTCCATGAGGCCACCGCCTCGGGCGTCATCACCGCTGGCTCGGTGGTCCTCAAGGAGTGCCTGATTTAGCTGGTGGGCGGTGTGCGCATGCGCCGCGTGGTGCTCGTAGCGCTGGTGATGCTGCTGCTGCTGTTGTAGCGTAGGGTAGTGGTAGTGGTGGGTCGCTGGTGGCGGTTGGTGGTGTGGAAGGTGATGCGACGGTGCCTGATGATGCTGCGGCTGGGCCGTTGGTGGCGGCTTGTTCAGGCGCTCGACGAGGATCACGGGGCTCTCGTTGTGCCGACTACGCTCCTGCTCCTCCTGCTGGTGCTGCTGCAGGAGCAGGCTGCGGCCGTCGGCCCTCAGCGGGCTCAGTCTCTCCAGCACGGTGCCTGAGTCGCGACTGCTGGGCGCCACCAGCAGCTCCTTACTACACTTGGACGATGACTCGACAACCTTATCGTTGCTTTTACTTAACTGCTCCGTCTCCTTCTTCTCTACAGTCGTCGTCGTCGTTGTCGTCGTCGTCGTCGTCGTCGTCGTCGTCGTCGTTGCGGTAGTACTGGTCTTCTTGCCAGCCTCCTCAGGCTCGATCTTGACCTTCACCTCCGGGGCGGGCTTCTCTTCGGGCTCTTTCTTCAGGTCCTCGTCTTTTGTACTCTGTGGGTGGTCGGACGCTGACTTCTTTTTGGGCTCAGGGTCCCGGAGCTCGCCGTTCGGCCGTGGCGGCGATAGGCTCTTAGCATCGCTGGTGCTAGGTTGCTGCTGCTCGACCTTCGCCTTTGCCGGCTCTTCTGACTTCTTCTTATCCTCTTCTTTCTTGGGCTCGGTTTTAATCTTCGGCTCGCGTCCTCCGGTGTCCAGAAGGCGCTCGTCACTGGGTGGAGGTTCGGGCTCGCGATCACCCTCCCTTGACTCGCTGCTCTCGTCTTCCTCCTCCGCTTTTACCGCCGACTCCTTCTTGACCTGTTGTTTCTCGGCCTTTGCTTTCTCCTCCTTCTCCTTTGCCTCTTTCTTCGCCTTGTCCGCAAGCAAACTCGAACGAAGCCTCTTGATTAGCGGATCCTCCTTCGGCTGCTTTTCGTTTTTATCCTCCTTATCGTCGTCGTCTTCCTTCTCTACTTTGCTGACAGTCTTCCTCAGCACCCTCAGATGATGTTGATGTGTCGGCTGGTCCTCATTACCTTCGGAGTCTTCATCAGCGAGTTTGGCTTCAAGGCGGGTCTTTCGGCGTAATGGTCGCGATTCAACTACGACCGGACTGCTCGACTTAACGGCGGGCACACGTCGCTGGCGGAGCTTTGAGACTGTCGATGTGTTGGTCTCTTCGAGGACCGCAGCGGCGGTGCGAGCCGAGCGGTTGTTCGGTTTGGCACCCGACGAGATCGGACCCTTGTTTTCGCGGTCCTCCTGCTGACGGGATTCCGGTGGCTCGCTCTTGTCACGCGTCGAGCCCTCGCTTATGCGCCGTTTGCGGTTATTGCGGACGTTGCTTTTCTCTGTAACAGCAAAAATGGTGGGTTGGCGGTTAGTTCTATGTACGTAGTATTGCATCGTGTTACAGAATGTAAATGTGACATGATTTTATATTATGTATGAATAGTTAGGATAATAGGTTTTTATAATTAATGAATAGTAAGGGAATAAAGTAATGAAATACCACAATTAAAATAATATTGCAAATGATATTTTGTACAGTCAATTTTTAGCATGGGTAACCATATCAAAGTTGTCTTAAATTTCATCGGTTGTATAATAATTGTTAAATAAAAAAACCATAAGGCTAGGTTCATGACTATTAATCGTGTTACAAAAGGATACTGCTTCAAATTACTCAGTAAACAATGAACTACATTGTCTTCTCAATACTACAACTATCCATTACCATGAATCATAAAAATATAGTCTGCAGATAAAAATTGATTGTCCCGCCTCAAAATTACGCGCTCGAACCGCTTATCGATGACTCCGTTCGAATTAAGGCCAAAAATTTCAGCTCGTCACATTCATTACCCCACGCTTCAGCGCACCCGATATTTCCGCATCACCCGACGCTCTCCATCAATCAATATTTAGAAACACAAAACACGCGCAGACATGTATCTCCTCCTCCTATATCCTCGATAAGCTCACATCGCAGTATCACATTATCAGAGAGAGAGAGAGATAGAGAGAGAGAGACATTTCAATGTCCCTGTTTCGGGGTGTACCGACCTCTCGCCGCGATCGATAATTCGCACGCGCAAGAAGGGGAGGTGGACGACACAAAGGCCGGAGGGGATGGGGGAAAGGAGGGAGGTGCACTTGAGCACCGGCGGCGGTGGCGGCGCGCCGGATTACGCCGGTGGTTTACGAGGCTAATCCCTTTGATGCGTCGCCGGTGAATCACGCGCGCAGCGCTACTACTGGTGGGGGGTCCCTCGCTGGCTTGCTCGACGTGGTTTAAACGATGGTTGTTGCATGAGGTGTAGGGGAACGAGAGGGGAGGGGGGAGGCCAGCAGGAAGGTATCGACGTGATTAAATATCAGGAGGGTGCGGGTGAAAATTATTTGGCGATGAGGAACAATGAGAAGGTTTCGTTGGTTTTTGGCTAATGAATTTTAAGAAAGTAACGGAAATTAGAAACTATTGACATTATAAGGTAATGTATATCGTCGAGGAAAGTTTTAGCCTTTATTAAAATTATTAGTTATAAAGGTGGCTTGAAAGAGAATATGTTGTCGAAGCTTTATTTATGAATAGCAAGAAGTAAAGCAGAAAATAACACGGTCATATTGGCGTATTTACATTATCATGTTAACCGCTATTGTTCCTTCTAAAAATAAATTAACGCTTTGATACACATCCAATGAACGTCTATTTTCATCATAAACACAGACGGTCATGCTTTTGGCACAGCATAATAGTCACACACCTTTACGCGCGACATCTACCATCCGAATAAATTCATCGCAATAAACAAATGGATGCCGCATTTCTCGCGAAATAAATATACACGAACACCTCCATTTAATCTATAATTTAGAACGTCACGATCAATTACAATAAGTTCTAATCTTTTACTCTCTTTACCCCTCCACAAATATGCTCAGGAGTATACAAGCGCGTACGATTAATTTCTGGGAGAACGCGCCAGGCACGCGAGACGCGTCGTCTGACTTTGGGGGGATCCGCCGCGCTCGAGGAATTTCATTGTTGACGGATAGAGTTGGCAGCGGTTCACCGCAAATCGCGATGACGACGCTGCGGCGAATAGTTTGGCCATTCGATTCGATCGTCCGGTCGAGTTGACACGCAGTTGGATTGCGTTGCAGACGGATAAAGATAGGCCGTTGACGATATATCGCGCGTGACGATTGTTGAACAACTAAACTGCTGGCGAATGAAACGCTCTATTGCGCTGTAAGATCAGATCATCATGAATGGATTAATTCTTAGGGACTTAGATTTTTGCACTGCAATAATTAAAGGCTCGCCTGTGGTAAATCACCGAGGGGGGATTTATCAAAGGGTCACGATCGGAATTCCGTGAAGTTAATACAGGTTTCACGAGGGGCTTCTCTAGAGTCTAATAACCGGTCTCGTTGACGCTACCTCGTCCGATTGACCGTGCAGCCAAAGGAGGAAGTGAGCCAACCTACTGATTCAATATGGATAATTCGTACGTGATTCCAGCGAGATGAGCCGAGTATGGAAGTGCATTGCCGTTTATATATAAAAATGGTAAGACTGGAAGATGAATCGAACCTGGGAAACATTATTATTTCATCGACGATTGAATAATGACGACGTATCGCTAATAATACACGAACACAAAATTCAGCTTATCTCTGTGCGATTCATCAATTCCTGGCGCCGACCCAATCAATCCTCTAGATCCAGGCAAAACTGTCAAAGCGTGGCCATTACGCGGGAGCGTAATACATCTCTCTCTCTCTCTCTCTCTCTCTCTCTCTCTCTCTCTCTTAGTCGGCTCCATTTGAATCCATAATTCAAACCCAACTCAAAAAAGGCTAATAACAATAATAACGATAATGATCATCATCCCCGACGCTAATTCGCAGTAGAATATCTTTCCCTCCTCTTGGGTTCAGGGTCACTCCCCGTTCGCCTATCGATCGAGAATTCCAGGGCTCGCCCAGCTAGCAGCAGCAGCAGCAGCTCTGCCTCCCTCCTCTCGTTAACCCAGTGCACACCTATACACGCCATAGCCAGCCAGCCAGCGTGAGCTCGGGAGGGGCATGGGAACGATTTACAATGCAAGCCGATGCTCGGAGGAGGCGGAGAGAGAGAGAGAGAGAGCGAGAGAGAGAGAGAGCGAGAGAGAGCGAGAGAGAGAACGAGAGAGTGGAAACTATACGCGCGAGTGATAAAGGGGCGCCTGTGTACGTGTGTATGTGTGTGTGCAGGGAGCGACGAACGGACAGAGAGAAGAGGGATTTATTGCTCGGGATTTACTGTTATTACCCGGAGGGGCCGCACAGTCTCTCTCTCTCTCTCTCTCTCTCTCTCTCTCTCGCTCTCTCTCTCTCTCTCTCGCTCTGTGTGCGAGCGAACAAGGTTCGCTGTCTCACTCTTCCTGGTCGCGTCGATTCTCCGCCGCGTGTGTATCTCTTATTCTCTGCGTGTGTTATTCCCTCTATACCCTGTCGCTCTCCCGGCTTTTTTATTCCGCTTTACGTCACTCTCTCCCCTTCCATATTCCCATTTGGCTTTGCGCGTCTCCTCGCGCATATACCCGTCATCCCTTTCCATCTCTCTCTCTCTCTCTCTCTCTCTCTCTCTCTCTTGGCCTCCCCTTTTATCCTTGTGCATGTACGTCCTAGCTGGCTTGCAGAACGTAAACAATGTAGTTCTCGGAACAAGTGAAAATTGAAATAACAAATTATCCTGCTGCACGTGTACGGCAGGGGCAATCATTTTTAGAATTCAAAATTTTTTTTCCTTCGCGAAATGCTCGCTCCACGTTTCATTTGATCAAGCGCGTGTTTGGCTTTCGGCTGATCCCAAAACGACGCCGGTAACTTTTGCACTCCCGACACAATATCCTCATAATTCAGGCTACAATCCAACTTTCAAACGCACACCGCGCGTTATTTCAATGTCCCTCCTCCTCCTCCTCCTCTTCCAAATATTCCACGCACCGTTCGTATCCGCACATTCGTATTCCTCTCTCGCTCTTCCTCCCATTCCGCAGCGCCTCTGTATTCATGTCCATCCCCCGATCTCTCTCACGGACAATCCGTTCCCTCTGTCTGCTCCTCTCTTCCCCCCTCTCTCCTCATGCTCGCTCGCTCTAGTGGCACTCGAACACAACGCAGGCTGCATATGGCCTGGGGTGGCTGTTGGCTCCACTCCCTTGTACGTGTACATGTATACGCCACCGAATAAGCCTCCCTCCCTCGGGCTAGAGCTGGCTAGCATCGCATCCTCGGCGATTATGCACTTTCCAGTAGTCGGAATGGACGATTAAGAGCTCGGAGCCCGTTGTTCGTGATAATGGATCGTAAGGGGATGACGCGAAGAGTGTCTGTGCGTTCCGACCGCCTGTGTGTTTATGTGTATGTGCGTGGCTTGGTGTTCCGGCGCGTGAGAAGGGAAGATAGAGGTTTCGCTGCGGAAACTGGTTGCGAGGTGATCTCTCAGGTGTTTTGCATTCTCGCTGTTGTTTGTTTTGTTGGAGAAGTGAATAGAGGGTTTTGTGAGAGCGAATTAGCTGCAGGCTACGACACTTTTGCTGAATACAGTTTTTGAAGATGATGAGTGGACGAAGTTGCCTCGTCTCATCGTATAACGTTGTGAAGAGATTTACAATCGTCTGTAGTTTGGTAGGATGTAATTTTGTTCAAAACTTTTTTTTATACAACATAACGTGCCTGTATCGTACTATGTATAAATTAGTGTTCATTGTTCAATAACGAATGCTAAAAGAACTTTTCATTAATAATTCTTTCATACCACGACATTCGCACATTCAAACTCCCACTGATTTAATACCGTCGACCGCCTGTACCAACGCGCGCTGCAAAACATTGTTGCACAACGTCACGCGCGTCAGCCTAATAGAATTACAGCTCGAAAAGAAAGCCATAAAGACGCGTATTACCGGCCGCGAGGTACAGGCTCTCTCTCTTTCACATCAGATACAACGCTAGTGGGGAGGGGATATTCAACTAATCCACAGCGAGAAGAAAAAGATACACACAGTGCACGACCACCACCACTATCACCGCCAGCGCGGATGGAGTTTGCGGTTTATCGCACCGTTATACGCGCGTGCGCGAGAGAGTAATTGTGCGCGGTGTAATTGAAAAGCGAGAGAGAGAGAGAGAGAGAGAGAGAGAGAGAGAGAGAGAGAGATAGAAAGACCGAGAGAGGCTTGTGCGTATTATCGATCCCCCCGCGGCTGCAGCAGCCGCTGCAGCAATCTCCTTGCACCACGTTTTTTCCCCGGCTTTGATTTTGAAATTTTCGATTAATGGTCCAGGAAATTGTTGAAGGGTTTTCCCGTGAAATTTCGATTATGTCGACAAGTACCAAAGTTTTATAAAAATTTTTAGTTCGTAACATGAAGTGCGTTCAAAGTGCAGTTATTCGATTAAACGTTAATAACGTTATTACAATAGGTAGGGAAATTGACGAAGCGCGCACGTATACATAGCAAAGGCCAATGCATACTTTTGAGCTTAATCAATTTATATATTCCACGCCTCGTACGCGGCCTCTTTCAATGTCAGCCTATATAGTCGATTTGTTTGGCAATTAATGACGAATCGATTCGTCGGCAAAATTATGAACAGCGCGCTTCGAAACAATGCTATCCCAGGAATCCACCGCTACTACTGTTCCGGACAGCCAGCTAGCAAACCAGGCAAGCAAGCAGCAAACAACAGTCATTGATTATTCGCGAACCAGTTCTCTCCGCACCCGTTCCACCACTTCAAACTTGATATTAGTTTCCCCTTCGCTCGCTCGCTCACTCGCTTGCGTGGGGGGTCAAAGTGGAATTCCCTCTCTTTTTTTCTCTCTCTCTCTCTCACTATTCTCCTCCCCCCCCGTTCTACTACGTTCGTGTTCCGGGTGGAAATGACCCTGGCCGAGGACAGTTTTATCGGACTTTACGGCGCTCGTAAAACGCCCCAGGATTATTTTTATTCGTCGGGAGACTTTTGCTGCTGCTACTGCTGCTTCTGCTACCGGCTGCTGCTACTGCCGCTGGCTTTTGGAATATCGCTGGCGAGCGAAGTTTTTCCAGACGCAAGTTGCGACGGTTATTATTGTGCAGTTTGCCAGGTTATGGGAGTTCTCGCGCGCGATTTATACGATGGCGCTTTGATGGCCGTTGCCGTTGCTGCTCCCGAGGCTTTCGTCGTTGTAGTTTTGGGACGTAAAGTTTGTTGTCGGGTGCATCGGATGGCAGGAGCACTTGGGGGGAGTGAGAAGGGGAAGAGGAATATAGGCGTGTGGGGTAGGGTGGAAGAGAGGAGAGAGAAACTGAAAGTGCGGCATTAAGTGGGTAAGCGGTTTGAATATATTTGAATACGGTTAGAGACGGTGATGTCGTTTCTTGACAAGCTTCTAGTGGTATTGTTAAAGTGTGATGTTAGATCCTTTTAGATTTGTATGGAGCTTGACTAAATGTCGCTTTACACTATAAACTTTTTGATAGAATTTGATCAGTTATGAATCACATAAAAGATCTAGAAACATTCAAAGAATGTTATTTTGAATTGATATACGATTTGAAACAATCGTTCGTATTTCAGTAATTAACATTGTATTCATTATTATTACGGCTGTTAGTTCTAAAATGATAGGTCATATCTCAGTAATTAGCATTGTAATCAGTATCATTATGACTTCCTTTATTGGTAGGATTCAATTACGATAGATATTAATTATCGTAATATTAAAATAACCTAAATTTAAATTAGAGAATAGTCGTCAAACTTTAACAAAATCATTTCTTCCAACAACGGCTCACTCCAAAACTCATCAAACCTAAAAGCAAAAGAAAAATGGAATTCTCTCTCTCTCTCTCTCTCTCCCGACCATTATCCATCGATACAAAGCCAAGGAACTTTCATCAATCAATTAAACCCCTCTCCCCTCCTTCTCAGCCACAGCACTATTGCGCAGCGAAAGCTAAAAAAGGGAAACCGAACGACAGAAAAAAAGCCCTACACCCGTAAACTACGAATCCCACGTACGCATGTACGTGCCATCGATTAAATGCTAGCCCCGCTCACTGAAATTTGATTTATTCGGCATTGCTACGGTGAATTTCGAAACGACCCTACACACGCCATTGTATTCCCCGGCGCCAAACCTGCATCATCTCTTTCTCTCTCTCTTGCACGCTAATGGTAGACCGGAGGTATAATGTATGTCAGAGAGGGGGACGAGCAAATGTATAGCGCATATGGGGTGACGGTTAAGTGACGCGAAAATGGAATTTAAGGGGGGAATAAGGTTTTGAATTTGAGTGTAAAATCGAAAGATCACAGTGAAAGTGGTAATGAGAGTTCATATTTACGATCGCGTGAGTTGCGGTGATGTGAAAAGGGTTGCACGCTGGTTTTTCGTTGTTCCGGGTTCATTTGTCACAGCGAGACATGTAATGCGGGCAGCTGTTGTTGGCTTTGCAAGTCTAATCTTGTTGTTTTTTAACTTGGCTCTCGTAATATTTTTCTTATCATCTGGACGTGTCCAGAAATTAATAGCTGTGATAAAACGTAGTAAAAACTCGTTTCAACGTGAAAAACGCTTGTACAAAACGAAATCAGATTCCGCATCAAGGGACAGAAAAAAAAAACTTGAATTCCTCTATATACGAATCTCGTGCGGACATTTGACACCGTTGGAACTACCGGGTACACCCAGTGCACATACATATCTGAGGATCGTGTAACACACTCGAGAGAGAGAGAGAGAGAGAGAGAGAGAGAGAGAGAGAGAGAGAGAGAGAGAGAGAGAGAGAGAGAGAGAG
>JAYJLV010009849.1:0-33781 GCA_036873485.1 Torymus texanus | reverse complement strand
TGTGTGTGTGTGTGTGTGTGTGTGTGTGTGTGTGTGTGTGTGTGTGTGTGTGTGTGTGTGTGTGTGTGTGTGGATGTTAATTTGGGAAACCTCGTCGGCAGGAATGGAAGCGCGAGATGAGATTCTTTCCTTTCTATTCAAGCTTCTACAGCTGCTTGTATTTTTCCGAATCTCTCTAAGACCAAAGTATGTTGTGCTGGAAAAGAAACGTCAAAAATGTTCTTTGATAGAAAAATCTTACAAAAATTTCCTAACCGTATCAGACTGCTGTAAATGGTTTATTTATTAGATCATAAAAATATAAAAATGCAGAGTTTTATTAATTTAATAAATAGAATCTCAACGATGTGGAATTCATGATACTTATTTATATTTCAGTTCATTAATTCCTTTTATTGGTAATTTAATCGTTTGAGTTTTTCTTCTCAACCGGAAAAATCTATTTAATTCCATTTGATCCTATTAAAGAATGAGCTTTTTTAAACAGTTACCTTATACTTTTGCATAAATGTATATATCTGTGGCTTCCTGGACTAACCGAATAAGTCCACTTTTTTTTAAAATCGATATAACCCCGAACTTTGTATCTTCAAATAGGCCTTTTTCATTTACCACTTTCAGTAGTAGCAAAAATATTGCCGTAAAACTACAATTCACCCGAAACGTAACCATTATAATTTTCAAATTTTGTGCCCAGAATAACCGGATAAGTCCATAATTTTTTTCGTTTATCGTAGTTATAATTTATTTTATTTATTCAAATTTAATGTGAATATGATGGCTAATATATATTTATCTGTTTATTTAAAAAATTCCTATATACTTTCAAATTATAAACATTTAAAAATTTTACAATATTAGTACAATACAAATACAATACAAATGGTCGTAAATTTAATAGAAATGTTAGAAAAATAGAAATTTCTTGAATAAGTTAGAAGAATTCATTGTAAAATAATGGCTAATTTTATAATTTATCGACCCGTTTCATAATTAAATTAAAGAATATACTCTATAATAATCGCGAACCGCACTATGACATTAGTCCACAGTTCCCGGAATAACCAGATAAGTCCATACTTTTTAGAGTTCTTACTCGTTTTGAACGCATCAGAAAATGTATAATCTGTTGAAACCAGCATGTAAATATGTGTTTTGAATGTGTCAATCAACTATAAATTTGAACATTAAAACCCGTTTTTCTCGAAAACTCGAAAAGTGGACTTATTCGGTTATTCCGGGAAGCCATAGATATGTAAATAATTAATTATTATTCAAGATGAAAAATAATTCACCAAGAAACTGCTTCTCTTATCGCCGGTGAAATACAATACCACAATTCTGCCATTAATCATACTAGCTTACATTAATCAATTTCCAAAATATTAAGAAATCTAAAGCCAACTGACGCAACCCAAACAGCCAAACATGAAAAGTTTCAAATCACGATTATTCATCCATGGCAGAGACAGATACCGTAGCACTGGACCGCAACTTAATACTTCAAGATAAGTAAATATATTATATGTTTTTTTCTCATTTTAAATATTTCCTTTCTTTATATGATGGTAGCGAACTTCTTCTTCTTCTTCTTCTCGACCAACCACAATCCATCAGCCAATGTTGATATATTCAGGGTTTTTCCATACTTGTTTGCCAAGCGACTTAACGTACACAGAGACTAAGGGGCGCTTTCCTAATAACAAGCCGCAAGGGCTACCGTAGCGGAAAGATGCCGTTGGTCACGCTCAACTCTTTGTTGATCGCTCTTTCAGCCTGGAAAGATTTATTCGCGCTTATTGTAGTCAATGAAAGCTCGAGTGTTGATTTGCTCGCGACGATAAGAGAAAAAGGGAAGCTGGTGATGTATTTTTTGCTTCATTCTAGTGCTAGTCATAGCAAGCTTTGTAATATATTAAACTGATATTGTTAAGCAGAACTCAAACGATATTTACATTTGAACAGTATTTGACGAAACATTCGTTGCTGTTAAATTCTCAAACAAATCGGCTTTTAATTTATATTTCGTAGAACCAGCCAATAAGGACTAATTGCCATAATTGCTATTTGTGTAGTGGATTTTCCTAGAATGTTAAATTATTGCAGTGCTCCTTCTATGAAATCGGTTAGCAATATAAGAATAAAACTCAATCTACCACAACTAAATATTTATAATGTAAGAAGACTATTTATATATAAACTTATTTCTCCTGTTAAATTTAAACTAGTTTCTAATTCAATTTTTCCCACAAGAAGATGTACCTTTTGTGTTTGACTTAACACTCGCAGGTATATAAAGACGGAGGAGGGCAATACCACGAGGTAACTAACTTTGGCCCACATTCAAAGGACTGAAGCCATCTTAAGGTATACAGCAAGAAGCACTTGATACTTTAGTTAAACTCATTGACTCGAGCCCGCCTTGATTTAAATTCCAGGAAAATCGCCGTGCCCGGCAAACGAAGCACCGCAACATTTCAAAGGCGCGTAGTGTGCGCACAAGCCGACGTGACGTCAAATTTGGCAAAATTCCCGACGTTGCTATGAACTGTGTATGTGTGTGCGGGCTGCACGTGCGCAACTTTTCAAAGTATGCCGGGTAAACGAATTCAACAGATTATGAGATTACTCTGCGTATAATATTCTTCGAGGTGACGATGGCATATTTACCATCTTGGTATATGATACGTATATATAACTGAATAATCCTTTCAGAATAATAGCATTGTGTCACGACCATTGTCTGACTATAATCGACCTTTATCTACTGATATTTTCATAACTTAACATGTATGATTTGAATTTTGTAAACATCCGCTATTAAAATGAATTATAAATATTTCCATATGAACATATAACAGTTAACTGCAACGAATACATTTTACAATACTTATTAAATCTTCATGCCATAACCCAAGCAAAATGTTTGTTTTAATAATTTTATCGACGCTGAATATGTTAGTAACGATAAAATAATTATTGCAGTAATATTAAATTATTTATTAAAACGAAACTCGATTTTCTGAACTTCATATAAACTGTATACACACGTTACAAGTGGTCGTCTTTTTAATTGTAATCTCGTAAAATCTAGTTACTATAGCGAAATAAGCTTGAACTTTCCGTTCATGAGAATCCCATCGATTTCGGCTCTGACCACGAGCTGATAAATTGGAGCCGAACGTTTTACCCTACAGTTGTTGAAGGCGCGCACTCACGATATACTTGAAACACGAACCACCGTTGCGCTAACTTTGCACGCGCACGGCCGAGATAAATTTCTCGTAAAGTCGGAAATTTACGGGACGCGCAACGTGACATCGACGGCTGCTATTCACCCTTGCAAAAGAAACTGAGCAGACCGAGTGTTTTTTTTCCCACCTTCGGTTTATACGCCGACTATACACGCGAATATCAACCCGTATCATATCCTGCAAATTAAAGTCTGACCGAAGTTTATCAACGTGGCAAGCTGCGAACGTGTGATGTGTTGAGTCAAGGATTACGAAGGTATGTGCGGGTTGAAACGTGGGATACGCGTGTATACATATAACGCGGATGGTCAAAAGTGTTTTATGACGAACGAGTTTTCTGAATCCGAGAGCTTACTGGGATTTCGGTCGCCCTGGTGTGAAAAATGAGGAGACCGAATGAATAGTAGCAATGCGTAGAGGACGATGGGCGGTCTGATGATTTCTTTTTTTTCTTTTTTTTTATCGCATACACAGATGTTGACGAAAGTACATTTTTAGATTTTATATTACATACGAGTTTTGCGATGATTTTTCATTGTGTACTGGAAAGATTACAATATCCATTTATACACAATGCTTTACTTTACCTACGTACGTAGCAAATATTTGAATAAAACCAAAAGCTCTTTATTTTAAAAGATTTCAATCACTTTATGTTACATTCATAACTTTAACAAAAAAAAATAAAGATTTTTTTATCCTGTATTGTATGTTTATACAAATAAAATTTTATCAGAAAAATGATCGCGAAATACGTAAAAAGAAAACATTACCACGTAGATTGCTATTGTGGGCTATATTGCTAAAAAAAAAGTTGTAAAACCTATTACAACAATTAATCTATATTGTTAATCTAATTATTAATCTACATTGGAAATCTAATTATTAATCTATATTGGTAATCTAATTATTAATGTATACTGGTAATCTAATTATTAATCTATATTGTTAATCTAATTATTAATCTATATTGTTAATCTAATTATTAATCTATATTTTTAATGTAATTATTAATATCGACGGAATTAATTAAAAGACACCTTAAAAGTTAACGGGACATTCCATTGAGAACTGTAAATTCCTACAATTTTTATTGAATTCCGCTGTGAAAAATTTATGTAACAAAAAATTTACAGTGGTACTGCCATAAAACGTTCACGTGATGTAGATTAAACTTTCTTAAGACCGCAGCAATAACTCTAAAAATCCGAGTAAAAAATTCCAGAAAAGTCTGTTGTTCCTCGAATACCGCTATATAATATCACGATAATTTTTCAACTGAATGAAGAGAAACAAATGAAACCGCAATCATTTGATTGAATCTTTTCAAATAAGTATTATTGAATCATTCGACGTATGAAGAAAATCCAGCTAATCTCTCCCAGAACACCGAAACTCAGCCTATAACTCACGAAATTCTCAGGGCAACGAAAACTCCCTTCCCGCTGATATAAGTGTGTATACGGAAGAACGGCTGCGGAAAAGCCAACGACACGACGGGTCGGTGACGTATAGGCGAGCGGAGCAAAAAAAACAGCGGCTGGGAACTTTCCTACATCCCTCTCCCTCCGTCTCTCTTCTCTTTCTCGCTCGACACAGAATGAGCACAAGGGGGCAGGAGAGGCGAAATAACTCGAGCACCAGCCAAGGAAGAGGAATCGAGCGATTTCCCGCGAGATAAGCGCCGGGGATCTTTGCTTGTGCTTTCTTCCTTCTCTTCTTTTTTTCTCTTTCTTCAACCGGCCCAAGCCGCCTCTAATTTTCAACGATAAAAAACTGATTTCGCCGATTTACATAAACACTTGATTAATTACTTTTCCGCGTGCGGGCTACAGTTTTAGATGGATCTTAAGAAGCCAGTTATCTATTCTCTGATTGGAGTGATGTATCGTTGTAATTAATATTGTATTTGTTCGCGTGGTTTAAATCGGCTTTTCAGCTTTATTTAATTTTGTTCATTGTTTTCTTAGTTTGTTAACATTATGAAATAGAAATTTTTCATTCTGAACCAATAAGTATGGCTAAGCAAATATACACTTCAAATGGAAAAACAATGCATTACGTAAATTGACTGTTTATATAACGAAACAAGAGATTTGTTTACTGTCCATATAATATTATAATTGCATTCTCTCGGGTGAATGTCTGACGCAATAAGAATTTGTACGACAACAGCTTCTGGTGAATAGTAGAATCGGCATTGATGCGACATGATATAAGTGCCACTTTAATCTGCACAACAAACGACATTGTTTTTATCTTAAAGTTCATGAAGATTTCACTCTGAAAGAAGAACAGATTTTCACGTAATTCACTTGGATTTCCAAGATCTAATTCCCCGGTTACGTGAACTGACGTTGAATTGGAATCTCTCCGTCGACTTTATCACAACTAACTTACCGATAACATCTGATACTATATTGAATCGACTGTAGGTGCGTTACATTTAAATGAAAAGTTTCTTCATTTTGCAATAATTTATGAAAACCATAAAAGCCAAACAAGTTGGCAATTTATAAATGTTTCCTTCGGGTTTTTCCAAGTACCCTCGAAAAGTCGTACAGCAAATGACGAGCTTTCTCCTGACAAAACTGTACTCAAACGTTCACGTGTATATATATATATATATATATATATATGTAACGAGTTTCGATCAAAGAAATCACGTCGAGATGCAATCTTCCAACAGGAGGAGAGAAAACGAAACCAAAAAGCTCTTACTTCCTCTCGCGATTTTCGCCACGCCCCAGTTATAAGATAGTGAGAGGATAGATGGGGTGACACAAAGTCAACAATGGGGCACCGGAGGTATTGTCGGCCGCTTGGCGAGCCTTTATGATATGCAACGCGGGGCTGGGGCGCCAATTAAACGCGCGCCGCGGCGCTCGATCGGAAATAGGCAGGCCTCGTTCAAGGCGGATGAGAAGGATGCTTCGTTCGCTGAGCTGGAATTAAGGAAGGGTATATAGTAGAACGGGTAGGGGGAGCAACGTTATTGTCCTTATTTCGGGAATTGAAGCCTGGAATGCCAGATTCGATGTGTATTCGATGATAGCTTTAGCGAAAGTGTGATTGTCCGAGTGGAATAAACTTCCGATGCTCTATATATACAAGAGCATTTCTTCATCTTTGGATAAAATTAAATAATTCCGAGGCGTATTTAGTTTTACTATCTAAAGTTGAATTAGTGAAAAGAACTACTAAAGATTAGTTAAAAATACTCCATCGAAATATTGGTGAATATTCACTAATGAAATAATAAATATTCATTAATTCTTAGCCGAAATATATGGGAATATCCACTAATTACATTATCAAGTCAGGGCCCAGCAAGGGGCTTAAATTTATTGTAAATAACTTCTAAATGTCCTGACGAAAAACGATTTTATATAAATAAGTAAAAACTTTGTTAATTCTTCGCTACATTTATATGTCTGCTATTACTGCACATGCGCAGTAGCAGGTTTGTAAAGTTTATTGTTAATATCTTTTCTGTTTAATCGGTAACCTCTAATTTTGATGATATCATTAGATTCTTCACAAAAAAAATCATTAATTTCATTTATTCTACATTCAAATCTACCGTTTTACAAGTTATTATAAAGCAATAAACTGTTCGTTCACATAAGGTTATACATTAAACGTACCTATTTATAATCTCAGTTTTTTCGATAATTTGGTGGGTGACCTACAATTTTCTTAATACAGATCAAAAGGTTAATGTTTAAAGAACGTTTCTGTTAAGTTTAAGATCTATCTGCTGTTTTATAAAAAGTCGTTTGAGCCACGTCTTAAAAAAAAGGAATTTCACTATTTCAAATAGTGAATATTTCCATATATTTCCACTAAAAATTAATGAATATTCACTAATGTTTCGGTGGAGCAATTTTAACTAATCTTTAGTGGTTATTTCATTAATTCAAGTTTAGAAAGTACATATACGGAAATATAATAACTTCCAAACGTCTTGCGTTTATTTAAACAAACATTTCACCTTATAACTTCATTTGAAGTTTATTTTGAGCTCTGAAGACAAAACAGGCCAGGTGCTTTTGCCATGTACACTCGAATCATGAGTTTGCAGCATTAATTTACAAGTTTATTAAGAATTTAATTAAAATAGAGGTAACCGAATGCAAGCCGGGTGAAATTTGTTGCTATTGTGGCGTAAGAAACATATTCATTGAGCAGTTTAATGAAATATTCGAAGACCAAACAGTTTGATGAAGAAAAAAAAAAAAAAAAAATAATATGCGGGGAGAAGGGAGCGACTGGTAGGTCAAGCAATATTTAGACAACTGTAGCTCGTTAATGAATTAATCGATCCGTGTTTGTACACTCAGAACGAGCAGTGCACACAAGCGAGCGCGTGGACGTGAACGCCGCTAGAGGGTGGGAGGGTGGCGCAGAGCAGTGGGTGGTAGTGGCGGCCGTTCTAATGCATTCACCCGCTGACAAATTGAGCGTTGCGCTCGCTCGCTCTCTGGCCCGGCGCCGCTGTCGTCGTCGCCGTTGTTGTTTGCTAATAATACGGGAATTTAATGGCTTGGATTTTAAACGGCATAGAGAGAGAGAGCTGAACACTAGCGAAGCGCGAAATTGGCCTCACGTGGCCGCGCGCTGACGGTATAATTGGCTCTCCAAAATTCACGCACTTTAATTAGCCAGGCTTTAGATTATGTAATGATCAATGTGGATATGTGTGTGTGTATATGTGTTTGTGAGAGTGTATAGGGATGTCTATTGGGAGAGCGGTTAACGATAATGGATTGAAAGTTAATTCTTTTGCTGTTCATCACAGGCAACGCAGCTTCATTAAAGCGCTTCCCATTTTGTAAGCGCCGAAGTTCGCTTCATTTGAGTATGGCAATTTATTGCGTTTGATTTAATTTACGAAATGCATTTCAATTGATTTGATACACAAATTGATTTCCATTTACAACTTTTACATATTAAAAGTCAGAGACAAAAATACTATATATATTCAGTGAAAATAATATAATATTCCTTTGCGATATATAAAATGATTTCTCGAAAGAAGATTCCCCGCCTTTTTCAACCGAGAAGGAAAATCCAAAATCGGATATCCGGGTGACATAAACCCAGGGGTTTGAATAAAAATGCGTCAGTTCTGAGCGAACGGATCTATAACGCGCCATTCGAAATCAATGAAATGCCCGCCGCGAAAACGTATGTACATAATTCTACCACCTCGCTCTTTCAACTTCAAGACCCGTCGAGCTCGCTTTTTCTCTCTATCCTCACCCTGACATACACACACACACACATATATATGGTCATAAAGTCGGGTCGCGCATCGCTTTACACACCGGGACGCGTTCGCGCTGTTTTATGTAACGCGACGCTTGCTCTATCTCTCTCTCTCTCTCTCTCTCTCTCTTTTTCCCCGACACGCGACAACTCACTTACACGTGTTTTTTTTTCGGCCCAAACGGCTGCTGCTGCTACCGTCGCCTACAGTATGCTCAAGCAGAGGCGGAAGAGCTGCTGGTGGAAAAAAAAAAATGTTCGCTCCTATTTCGTGGCCGTCGTATTTCCCACGACGTTGTATTCTATTTGTAAGGAGAAAAGCTAAAGCGCGCATAGCTGGGATAAGATGGACGACACGTGTAACGTTATTCTTTTTTTCTTTACCTTTTTTTTTGCTTTACTAGTGGAATACTAGAGAGAAATGCGCGCGCAATATGACGTTTTTATCGCCATCGTTTTATTTAATGCGCGACTGGACAAAAACACAAATGCGAGAGCCGTCGTTTGTACCGGATACACGTATAGCATATAGTCTTTCGTTTAGTTACTTTTTTTTTGTGTGTCTCTATACCTCAGTTCGTTTAGAGTCACTGTAAGAGCAATTTTTATTTTAATTTGTCTGAAGGTTAATACGGCAGTTTAGTTTTTGTGGTCAGCTTAATCAAGTAGACATTATTTGGTTTGACTTTTATTTTTTCTTAATAAACAGGTACTTTTACGCTCGGGTAATCAGTCGTTTGTGTATATAAGAACTACGACGTCTATGGAAAAGACAATTCACTGAAACATTTTAAATAATATTAAACTAGCGATTCATCAGAAATTATACTTTAGATGTTAAATCTCATGTTTGTTTATTTTAGTACAAAAGAAATGCAATGTTCTAGATATACATTGTTTGATTTCCTCAGAAACTGGAAAATGTTTAAATTTTTACATAAACAATATGCTTTACTCTCGTTTTACTACTCTACAAATTAAACAGGTTTTTTTTTGTGTAACGCATGCACTAGTTAAATTTAACACTGATTAATATTACCAATTTATAAGCAAAAATAATAATAATTAACAATTTTCCATTATAATATTCAAGTTTCCTCGTGACTGTACGTCTCATTACATAAGTACGTAAATTAGAAGTCTATATATATATAGCTATGCCTTATATGATATGTTGAAGGGGTATGCACACGACATAATCACTCAGAAATAATCAATCCATTCACGTACATGATATTATCTTCAATATATATGCATATATAAGCATGTATATCTATATACATATATGTATGTGCCTGGATAAGTAGATATCGAGTTCAGTAGGACAGCATCTTGGCATTTCTAGAATGTATCTCCTTGCTTGGTGGGTAAATGGGTTTGTAGAACGCATTATCTATCCTTTAACCTAATTTTTAACTGCATTCTCCCTGATTAGAGATAAATGTTATTTTCAAGCGAATACCAAGTAAAAGAGTTGTTAAAATACAGAAGAGATATTTGACTAAATTTATTTAAAATACTGTAATACAGTTAAGTACAGTATACACTTGGTTAAGTAGATAAATGCTAAACATGATCAGACACTGTGTTCCGAGTATTTCTACACGAAGAAAATTTTCGTACAAACAATACCAACATACGTGACACACAAATCTTCAGTTTTTACCGGTCTGTCACGATAATTGTCTATAACCACATGTTCCAGGTGAACCAAACTGTCACGGTAACTTTTTAAAAAAAAATTCTCATAGTGAAAGCATAACGCACAATACTAGGATCGAATCTCTTAAGAATCTTATGGCTTACTTTATCAAGTCCGTCGATTAAAATTTTCATCAGCGGGACAATGACGCAGAGTCGCAAAGGCGGGTGACGAGGAAGGGTAGAAGGAAGGATAGGTCGATTAAACAACGCTTTCCCGGATAATCGGCCTGGAGCGCCTGTAAACTTTTCCTCCACCCACGCGCGCGTGTCCGCTTACTCCTCCTCCTCCTCCTCCTCCTCGTCGTCGCGCAGTTTTCTCTCGCCCTCTCTTCTGCAAAGTACACGCAACGTTCGTGCGCGCACAAAGAGAGGCTGATCTCCAATAAGGATTTCGGCTCTTGAATTCGTTAAGCGAGAGTGACTGAGAGAGAGAGAGAGAAAGAGAGAGAGAGAACAAAGTTCCAGCGCACGAAAACTTTGTTTTTCGCGTCTGCGTCTAATTGCGAATGCCAGAGGCGAGGTGACTTTGCTCGAGGGAGTGACAAAGCCTGGCCACGCTAAAGTCGAACAGCGACTCTTTTGCACGCGAAATAATAGATCTGAGAGACAAGGATTAGGTTGAAAGGCGTATAGTTTGTCTCTATGTGTTCGATGGCTGATTGTCTATCCGGTCACGGGTAATAGGGAATCTAAGATTTCAACTGGAAGTTTGTATAACTCTTCTTTTTCTGCAAATGTATTGCTTACAGATTCCTCGAAACAAACGTGTGTTCAGTGTTTCACAAACAACTTATGTAAAAACGATTTTACACTTGTTTTTGCTTTAAAACAATTTAAGATTACACACGTAAGCGCGTATTTAACCTTTTTTTTTGTATCTCATTACCAAGTAGTTGTTCCGCGAATGAGATTTATTAGTAATAGATGAGAGTGACGTTTATTAGAATTATTTTTCTGTATGATTTCCCCTGACATAATGATGCATAAACTTTTTTTTATAGTTTATCATTATTGTATTGCAAAACAACTTTTTCCTGAACTTTTTTGTTGTTTTTTTTTTTTTGTAAATTCCGATTATCTTCATTAGAAATGTTGTAAAAAATTTTCTTATAAATAATGGATTAGTTTTCCGTAACGAAATTAATTTGGAATTCGAAAGTATAAGTTTTACGTGGATATCACGGAATATGATTATTAATGTCAAATCTGACATGCAGCGGTAATATTAAAATCAGTTGAACTATATTAAAAGCCTGAGGCTACACGCACACTAAAAAGTGTGTTGTCGTCACGCACATTCCCTTGCCCCCGCAAATATTTACACGTCGAGTGAACAAATTTGCATACCAACCGTAGTAAAAGGGCATCGCAGCCTAATTATACTTTATTAATAAGGCACGAGGAGCCATCGAATGGAGCTCGCACAACGAAAGTTTCGCGGAAATATACGTTAAGGGCGTTCTCTTGAAAATTGTATCAGTATCGGAAAAATTATCATATAATAACATTGATGCTCAAAACCACTCGGGAATTTAAAAACGCAGTAGTGAAAAATTAAAAGAAAAATGATATTGGTAAGGAAAAAATGTCAATAGAATGTTTCAAATAATACGACTTGCACGGTACGACTATATATATAGGTATATATACGCATGAAATGGATGGAAATTAACTCTGCTTGCATACGATAGGGTAGACATAGAATTCCCGTGATAAAAGGGAAGGTGACTGCATTAATATTATTTAACCCCACAATCTACATTCGTTTTTTTAGCAAGATAAATAAAACATCACCAAAATAGTGTATATATGCGAATTTTACAAAAAAAAAGTTAGTAAAATTCGAATTTCAAGGGAACGTCCTTGAGCTTCTCGTTGCTTTTTAAATGAATCAGTATATCGTGGTGTATAAGCCGGCTGGTTTCTATGTGAGCCCGTAGGTGTTAAAACGTCATGACTCGCGCGACTTATCTTGGCTACGAGTGCGTTCTTAAATTTACCGGGCTACAGCGAATGAGTTATTTATTCTATACGGCGTATATACATTTGGAAAAAAAGGGCTCGAAGCGAAAAATTATACAACTAGGTTAACAACAGAAGAAAAAAAAGAAATTGTTTACCATTCTGTCGGTATGTCGGTATTGACTAGAAAAAAAAAACTACTACTAAATTATTGTAATATATGACATACAATATAGATAGAGGAGGAAAGTCGGTTATGGGAATATTAATTTTTAGCGGACAAGGCGCGTACCTATGAGACTTGCCTTTAAAGGACACGTACGAAGGGCGAAAAGCAACGGCAGAGACGAAACCACAGAGATATGGCGCGTGTGCGCAGGGGGCGGGCAATAATTGAATTTGGAGCGACGGCGAATGCGTGCATACAGCGGAAACGCGATAGCCGCGACTACGTATATATATATATATATATATGTGCGTCACATGGGCCGAACTACTGAGAGAGACGATCGAAAATCAATGGGGAAAAAGCAAATTACGATGTGACGGAGAGAGAATGTAGCTATTGGTTGATTTTCTTCTCTCGAGTAAACATTGAAATGCACTTTTATCAACTCGAGCTTACCGATATAGTAGGTGTGAATTTTGGTTCATCTTTCATATAAGATTTATGATATATAAAACGATTCTTTTGATCATTACAATAATTTAGTTTTGGACAAAATTAATTTTTAAAACTGCCACAATCCTGTACAATAACTTTATTGCTACGGAAAACAACTAGCTTACACAATAAATCCGTGATTATCCCTTTTCTTATCCTGCAAAACTTTTCGGCTAGCAAATCCGCTGAGCTACCTCACGACAAACCGACATAAACATTCCGAACGGACACATTGAAACTTTCTACCATGCAGCGTATTACGCAAACCAGAGTAAATCCTCGATATAATTCAGTGAAGCCGTCGTCCCAGTCGCGTGCGAACTTTCATAAACACAGTCCGCGGAAACACAGCACACGTCTAAATCGTCTCCCCCTCTCTCTTCCGTTCATGAAACAAATGAAATAAGTAACAAAGAAATTGTCAAATTTACGCGTGTATTCCGGAGTATATTATATAAATAATACGTAGATGCATTTTATCCTCACGCTGTCTACAACGTGACGCATTCTAACAGCACCTGATGCGAAACAAATGTATACTCTCGGTCATCAGGTTAATATTGTACGTGTGTGATGTTCCCTGGGCATTGTTTTTCATCCAATTCAAGTCGAATCCTCAAAGCGTTCTATTATTAGGATTTAGGAATAGAGAATTGTGTGACTATAGCGTGAAGGAGCGTTTATTGTAAACAGCCAGCCGCGGTTTCGACTGCAGTTGGCGCCGATTTTACGAGGGTATAAAACGTCAGCAAAGTGCCGCGTGCACGCTTACAGGCAGGAAATAATCTGAAAGTTGCTGGTATTTTAACAGCTGAGGCTCGTTAATAATGCTTTAATTAGTGCTGGCTAAGTGCTCCGAGCGTGTTTTTGCGAGATATATGGATAAAGATGTTCGCGATTTCATTTGGTATTTGTTCTCGAATTCCGGAGTGAGCAGTTCTCTGTTGCAGTTAATGAAATCACAGTATTTCGCTTGTAGCTTTGATGAGGTATTTGTATACTAACAATTTGGTTATTGAGTTTATTGTTATAAAAATATCCTGAAAATTTTAATAAATACATCTCGCTTGTAATTGCTTAAAAAATAAGAAAAGCTGCAAAAAAATAATAAAAGAGATAGTTATTATTATACAGTAACAGGATTTCCAATTATTTAATTCGCGAAAAAGAAACATTTCGTGGAAAGAAAATATTTTGTGAAAGAAATACGCTTATCAAAAAGAATGTATATATATATATATATATACACACACACACACGCATATCCATTTGTCGCAAAATTCTGCGCTGTCTTTAAACTTCCCCCATTGTCCGAGCAACTTCTTTTTAACAAAAAGATGTGGACAACTCCCTCGCAAGCTTCATACAAAGATTCAGTGCTCTGCAAGTGCGCTCTCAGTTCTCCGCAGCTCACACGCTCCATTATCGCAAGCCTAACGGCGTTACAGAAGCGAACGAGCCACGCACACAAGCCACGCTATAGAGCCTGTCGCCTGCTGAGAATTAGCTGCAGTGGGAGACTTCCAACCGTCGCGATTTGTCGTCATTACGCGCGCGAGTTTCCGACTCACGAGGTGAGAGTTGCCTCGTTAATCGAGCCAGGAAGAGGGGGACATTATACAGCTAAGTTTCTGCGACTGACGGAGACAGAGCTGCGGCTATGTGGCTGGGATTACGCGTAGTTGCTGGCGGGGGTGGGCTGCGCGTGTTTTGA
This sequence comes from Torymus texanus, assembly GCA_036873485.1. Taxonomy (NCBI): domain Eukaryota; kingdom Metazoa; phylum Arthropoda; class Insecta; order Hymenoptera; family Torymidae; genus Torymus; species Torymus texanus. The sequence goes on along the minus strand of JAYJLV010009849.1, from coordinate 19,212 downwards.
TTTCATTAGTAGACTAGGCGCTTCTGGAACGCCCGAAGCTTAAGACAGCTGAGTGAGAGAGAGATAGATAGAAAGTCTCATGAGTTGTAGCCTTTTTTTCACATGCGCTCGACTTTTTTGGATTAAGGGCTTCTCGTTTCGGCGAAGATAATCGGGAATGATGAAGAGTAATGGATTTTTCCGGATAGAGGGAGATCGAAGGGAACTTGGGCTTAGGAACTACGCATTTAGACGATCCGAGAATTAGGACTGTATTTTAATAATGAACTTTATCACTTAATTCTTTTTTTTTCAAGGACAAATTCGATTGATAATATCGCTAACCATTTTAATGTATTAGTAGTGTGTAGGGAGCATTATTTTTTAATTATAAAACGATATTTGATTAACATAATCTATTAGTAATTAAATATAGCAGTAGGTCTTCTAAATCGCTGATCATTTCAGTGCTTTTTGCGGTGGAATGTAGAAAAAATTTTCAGTTCAGTCAGGGTGAAAATTTCAGATCTCATGAAAATATGTATTTAATTACTTTTATGTATATACTATTATTCGCAGTATTATTAATTAATTCTATCCGTGAATAGTTTAGATTTAATGGAAAGGTCATTCGTTTTTTACTACTCAATTTACAGTTAACATAATTATTATCTAATTATTTGGTAATGCCCTTGTTTAGAGAAAATTCATATACGCTCTGAGAGATACGTTAATTATCAAAAAGTTAATTTACAGTACGAGGGATCTCATAGGCCTAAATTATGCATTTGAACAAAATAAACGTTTGACTAAATGTAGGTCAGTACGTCTTTTGTATACGAGCAAATCTCAGAAACTTTTATATTTTTGGAAAGTGTTAATTTTTCAATGGTGGAATAAAAAACAATTTGAATAATGATAGAAGAAGTTTTTTTTAAATTAGAAAAAGTGTGAAAAACAAAAAAATCTAACGACATTAAGCCCTCAAAAGTATGAATACATTTTTTCATAAGAATAAAATTAAAATCGAAGAAAAGAGCTTTAATTTAAACTAACTAGGGGAAAGTGTACTATATCTGTGGGTCAGAAATTGTGTGCTTAAACATTTAATCATGGAAACAGTAACTATTTAATAGAAAATCTCATATAAAATCTTAAATAGCATTTTAAGAAGAGAATATAGAGCGGTTCGTGGCTCAGTTCGCACGTCTTAAGTAGCCGAAACTCGGTCGCTCAAGGGGTCGAAGGTTCGATTCTCGGTGAAGTAAACTCGGATTTTTTCCTGGGTTTTTCTTCAACGCGAAAAGAACCCTTTTTTTCTCTGGAAAATTTACAGGTTTTCCCGTTTTCTCACAGGCGTAAGCGGGTCCGTTTCCAGGGGAAGGATAAAAGAGGAAGGATGCATTTGCTAGGCCCAAAGAGGCTGCGGGTGGGTAAACCCCAGAAAAAAAGAAGAGAATATAAATCTCGAGAAAACGAACTTTAATTTGTTTTTCTCAGAATTAAAAAAATATCGATAGCTTCCATAGTTTTAAATTTTAAAGTTGAACAACGAAAATAAACCAAAATATGCTTGAAATCCAACGGTGAATTTTAGGTGTTTCACAATGTACTTTCATTGTTCAATTTTAAACTTTAATAACCTTGGATTGTACCGATATTTTTAGACTATGAATAAAAGAAATTAAAGTTCGGTTTATCTTGTTTCTTTTTTGGTATTTACAACTTTTTAAGATTAAATTCTTACGGTTTTTTTAAAAATAAAGCTACAAATATCCAAAACTTCAATTTTTTGGAGCATTGAAGTCTAATATTGCATCATTCTTTACCTTTTTACGTCCGAAAATATATCCTAAAATTTGAGCTGAATCCGTGATTCGCATGCCTCACACTTTCTTGGTAAGTGTTCTTTAAGTAATTTGTTAACTTCAAGGGTCATGCCACACGTAGTTAGAAAATAGTGGTATAGATGGGAAGAATGCGACAGTTGTACTTGTATTAAACGCAGGCTTTTGGGTAAAATATGAAATCCTTGGACTACTATGGTTATTTTTAATTGAACGTTTTATTATATTTTCTAATTAAATTATAAAAATATTTAATCATTCTAAATATCGTTATTTGATTTCGCAAGCTTAGTGATGTATTTATTGCATACTATTGAAATATTATTATGATGATACTAAGATGAGTGCATACATTAATATACAAAATATAGTCCAAAATTTGAGAAATAATTTTCATAGCTAATTTTAAAAGATAAATTTTATAAAGAAGTTTCCTCATGTTGTTTTTGAAATAGTTTTAAAAGCATACACATTTTCTTTATTTTATTAGCAAAACATGTGAAAAGAATCCACATAACTTTGTTATACTTTCGAAACTTGGGTGATGGAAAAAGCAAAGAATTCTTTCAAGTAGATAAAGTTATATAATTTTTCTCTATTTCTAAATTTCTGTTGATTTTTGTACCCATAAAAAAGATGCACAAAGCTTTTTATAGTGGCGTAACTCGAAAGATTATTTATCGTTTATTTTTCCATTATAAATTGTTCAAGGAAAAGAATGTGTCGAAAAAGACATACGTTTGTTCTTCATTGTCAACATTAAATTTTAAAGTTCAATTTCACTTGTTTTCATTGCAACTGTGAAGAGGCGAAAGGAATTTCTGACTTTGTGTCTTTGTAATGGCAACTCAGATAGGTTACGTGAAACATTGCGTAGATCAATGTCTTTATTACCGCTTTCCGTACTCGTAAAATTAAATTTGTAGAATAAAATAACCGCAGCGGTCAATACAAATTCCTTATCAAGTACAATTTCATTTTACAACATTTGTCACCTCGTTAAATAAACGGCTTATCGCACTTTTTCACCTTATACGAGTAGGAAGTTTGCGAAAATTCCATTACCGTTCTTTGAAACTGCATGATTTCAATCTAAAATTTTTACGATAGCAAACCACTTGAAGAACAATCTCTAAACTTTGCCATGAAATCTATATTGAATCGCCTAAAAAATTCACACCCATCAACGCATGATAAAGTTTAAATCTCTTTTCCCACTAAGTACTCTACTCTAACCAAATCGGATAAACCCCCGATTTTTCAGTGATCGGCTTCCATCCATTATTACCCACTCGACTCCCACCGGAGAACTTGTCACTCTTTCGCCAATGAATCTATCGATACGCAACCTCTTCAGGATTTCCAGCGCTCGCCGAGGGAATTGCTATGTTTGTATGTATATATGTGTATGCTCAATGGCGCCGAGTGCAGAGGCGAAACAAATGACAGCGAAGTGGAACGTCGTGACCCGATAATTTTCTCCCCTGCTGCATAAGAACGTACGAGATGATCCTGGGGCGTGATTGATGGGGATGTCTTTTTCGAGCGTCGAATTTTAATGGTAGCCTCTCTGCGAAGGAGGCTAATGGCGACAGTGAGTAGTGCCCGGCTGAATTAGTAATCGCTAGAACTATCAATTTTTCGCGCGTGCAGAGACGCCGCTGAGGCTTAGTTGCTTGTCGCAGATTCATTTCGACAAAGAAAAATGTTTGCAGACAAGAACATTTTTTATTCATTCCAAGGATGAATTTTTATATAAAAGATGCTAGTTTTTTGAAAGACCGTATAAAATGTTGCAATGACTTATATAGAAAAAAAGCAGGGAATCACTGTTTATCTAACTGTTTGTGTTGATAATATTGTTATAGTTAGAACAACGTATTATTATACTTATGCTTAAAATTAGAGCTACTGTAGTCCGCAAAAAATTCACAGTACACTCTTTGAATTGAGGAATGTCTTTAATACGATTAATATAAGCTATTGCTTGGAAGAGATACATGATTGTGTAATTATATTACCTAAATTTCGCAATTTAAAGATTAACATGACATCAGATAGATTCTGAATTAATTTGACCGTAAGTGTATGAGAAAATTCAGAAAAAATTTACCTCAAAAGTTGTCAAAGTATTTTTTTCTTAAGTTGAAATTTGTTTAAGAAAAAGGCCAAGAAGCTCTTTTTTGTAAAATTCAGCTATTTGGTCGGGAAACGTTCATTATAAAGTTTTAAAAAGATTTAACTAGAAAAAAAATATTTTTCATTCACTTTTTTAAAAATTAAAAAAAAAGCTGATTCTTCTTAAAGTTATATTATTGTTAATGATATTCCTAAAGTTTTGCGGCTGATTCCTGCGATTTGTGTATCTGTATGGCTTTCGATGCTTAACTTTAATCTCTTATAACTTATTAAGGAATCGAAACTTTTTTCTTTTTCAAAAACTTAAATGAAAGCTCTTTGTTTCAATTTTCTTTTTTGTTTTTCAAACATTATGTAGGATGTTTTGGGGGAAATGGCTGAAGTTTAAAGAAGAGAGCATTTTCCTACAAAATTTTAACCATTGACACAAACACGTTTTTGTATACGATTTTTTCCATAAGTGTTTGCAAAACTGAAATCATGCTAAAATTTGTTCGAGTTTGCCTGCATTAAATTTCTTCAAAATTATAAATATACTTCAGATAATGAATGCATTCATTAAAATGGGCAATACTAAACTTCTATAATTAATGACGATGCGCTAACTTGGGATTACGGAATATGAAACCGAACAGAGAGTAAAAGATACTGTACCCTCTATATGTGCATAATTAAAGTTTAAACTGCTGTTGATAAAGTATATTCGATTTAACAAAATAGAAAATATATAAGTGTACGGTAATAATAAACCGTATAGAACTGTAACATCTATTCATTATTTTACTCAGTCTAATATACATATATTTCTAAAATTGATTTCCGTCAATCTGCTTATATACGAATTCTTCCGTAAAAAAATCTCTTTATTTATACGCACTGCCTTTGAAACGATAATCAACTGCTATACGGTTTCAAAGTATACAAGCTTCGCAGGCAACAACTTCATCCGCTCTTGATAAATATCGAAAAACACTGAAAAATTTGCAAATAGTCTTGTTACTAAAATGCGCGTGACGCTTTGATAGGCGCGAAGCTTTTGACATACAAATTGGTTTATAAAGATCAAACATTCAGCTGCTGGTTGATGCATGGAATTTCTATTGAATGACAAAATATAAGATGCACAATATTAAATGACAAAACTTGATACATTCATGAATATGCAGTTATTTATTTAAAAAATCGCACAATAAGAAAATACCATTTAATCTGGAAAAAGCTACGTCACATTTATTATACTTTTTTTTATCAAATAAAGTTTATAAATACCATTAAAACGATTGAAAAAAAGAAACAATTCATCCACATCATTATACTCTCTTACTAAATTACGCACTCGTTCATTATGCAGTTCCACAACTCGGATAAAAACGTTCACTTAGCGTGAACGCAGCTCTGAATCTTGAGACTCGTTTAAACTTTCTCACCCGCGGAAGAAAGTATTATAACACGAAAGAAGCGGCGCTATCAGTCGACCCGGGATTCATTGCGAAAGCTCACGGGATATTATACTTACATGCACGGTGCAGGAAGTTTTAAGTGGGATCGCGCGTGAATGCAAAAGTGTGACGCGCGATGGCGCATTTCGCCTTCTCACGTATATATGATGCGGGCCTGCATCGATTTCACGCGACGATGCGCTTTTTTGCTCGCTATCTAATTTGCATTGCTTTGCCAGGCAGACGTATCAGCCTTCGATCCTGTTAAAGCTGTGAGATTTTTCAAATTGCTAGGCACGTATTTATGACATTCGTATTTATATGCACTTGATGTGTATTGCGTGATATCATGGAGCTTCGCATTAGCATTTCTTTATTTATTTATTTATTTTATCAGAGTAAAGTACAATAGATTACAAAATACATTAGTAATTATTATACATAATTTACATTACAAAATGTAATCCAACAAAGGAAAAAAAATTTCAAAAACGAAAGAAATTCAAAATGAAGAACCAATTAATAGATCTATTACCACAAGCTGACCAGTGCAAAACAATCATCAAATTCATTGACGAAATTAAAATACGCTTTTACATATAATGTCAATCTGAACCATCCTCGTATACCTGTCGTCTGAATCATTTTACCATGTACCGCTATAATTATAATCTTACTATATATTGTAAAATAATTTTCCTTGTATATATTATAATTACCATAATATGTAACTACTGTAATTATTATCATTATATATAATTAAAATTAAATGTATCTAGTGTCGCTAATACCCACAAAGGGGAATGCGACGGTAAATAAATGAATAAAAAAGAAAAAAAAGATGCTCTTTTGCCAAAAATAGTACCGTACGCGATATATTACAACACAGAGAAGCCAATATTAGGACGATACTACACGATGTTCCGGCATTTCATTAAAATATTCGCATTGGCATTCCCCAGATCTGGAATATGAGAATTTTTTAATCTGCCCTCTACCTTTTTCAGTCTTCAAGCTCACACGACGGCAAAGCTTCACGCACTTCCCGAAAGCCCCCTGCGTTGAATACTAAAATTTTCAATTTCTCGCACGCGCTCGCCTCAATATACGTATACGTCCAAGATTTCTCATCCCTCAGGTCTTTGACCTGCGTATATAGAGACGTGCGACGTGTGCGCTTATTGAGAGGAAAAAATTGAGATGAGGCGGACAAGATGTGCACCCACACATAATAGTGAAGGGGAAGATGGAGGGAAAAAGCTTGTTTCCGTGAAGCTTCAGAATTAAGTAACATTCCGAAACTAATTGACGAGGAAAAAATGTCACACTCGTTCCTTAGCTTCCAGACGTTTTAACTAATTTCTTAAATGAGAAGTCGTATGTCGGACAAAAAAAAGTTTTTATGAAAAAATCCATGACTATAGACTATTAAAATCACTACAATAAAAAAGAAACTTTTTTGTTGCAATTCATACGGATCGTCAAGAAAACTTGGTATAGCTGTAAAATAGAAAAAAGTTTGGCCACTTCAATAACCTAGAATTATCTATTTTTCAATTTCATGGCTCATCGTATTATGATCACCTTATAGGCACTAGAAGAGTTATCATTTATAGGTTACTTGTCATAGTTACTTTATCTTCTCTGCCTTCAACTAAAACATTTCAAAATTATTAAAGCATATACGAGGAAAATATTTTCCCTATCTTACCATGACTATAGTTCACAGTTTTTCTTGGTCTAAGTTACAAGCATATTAAAATGAAAAATTTAAGGTAAAAACACTTGAATCGTGAAAATTTTACATTACCCTATTTTGTTCATGCTTCCTATTTCTACCAGATATTTTGAGCAACATTAATCAGTTACATGAGTTATTTTATGGAGTGAATATCTACTAAAAATTTTACGTTGTAAAGAGAAACAGGTGGAAAATTCACCAAGTTTATGAAAAATCTCTCGAGGGTGAGGAAAATTATTTATTCATTAGCAAGTGCACAATCTGCGCCATAATATGACATCAAAGCATTTTTATGACTTTCAATAAAACATGAATTTTAAGAAGATAGCAATCATTTTAGTTGGAATAAAGTAGCAAAAAATACTCTAAAAATGTATCTCTAATTTAGGTGAAAAAGAATCCAATATAAATTAAATTTATGTCCGACCAAATCGTACTACTTCTACTTTAAATACACGAGAATGTACTGCCTCCATTTAAATTCCCGAAAGTTTACCGGACTTTTTTAATCTCGAACTTATATTACGAGTGAGGTCTCGTAAATAATTTAATAAAAAGTGACGGGACTCGGACTTGAACCAAGTTCGTCGATTTGTAAATCAAACACTCTGACCACTCAGCCACGGCCGCCAACATTCGGCTTTCTGCTAATCGGCATCATGTTGTAATTGGACACCTTGCTTATTTCATTCTTTTTATATTCGTTCGTGTATCCACACGTAATACTTACACTATAAAGAATTTTAATATCTATTATATATTTTATAAATACAATTGTAAGTCCATATAGTTTTTATATTAATAGCTTTACCGTTTTTCTTATTATATTTACGATATATAACTAATAAAATTAAGTATCAAAATTGCACACAGAGAAACGACTTAAATCCAAAATTTCTTCATAAAACACTTTTTAATGTTCAGTGATTGAGACGATTTGAATATTTATTAAATCGCACTACAGATTATATTTTATATAATATAGCCTTGAACAAAAAATATATGATACAAAAATTAAAACCTATATTTTAGTATCGATTATATCTTAATAAAAATCTAAAAGTTTTTTAATTGAGTCTCATCCGAATCTCCAGTGTTCCAAAACAGACTCGTTGTATTCTCAAAGCACAAATGAGTGGTGACAGCCTGATTCGCGGAAAGAGTGTTGGCGTAAAGAAGACTATTGCCATCGCTATTCAAAATCACAATTATCGTTGATTGCGTTTATCTAAGAATTCATATTTTTGGCACGATGATTTAAATCCATGTTCCAAGAAAAACGACTTAAGTTTAAAGATTTGAGAACATATCCAACAAATACTACATTAAATATAAATATAATTTCGGAACGTAACTTGCATTCATCGATCTTATAGATATGTTTCTATGCCATCCCTTGAAAACATGAAGAATAGATTCAAGTCGTTTTACCGGTGATCCACAGAAAAAATCAATTAAATTAATGAAATCATTTTTTCATTAAAAGGGATATCAAAGCATTAGTAGTGTTTACATCTAATTTTTTGTGATTTTCATTCATTCATGTTGATTGCATTTATTTCTGAATAACTTGGACAACTAAAAATTTGAATACAACAAAGGTATGAGTGATATAGTAAAATCTTTATATGTACAAAATAGAAGATTCCACATCCCTTTTGCCAATTATTATAAGAACTATTGGAATTAAAATTTAGAATTAATGTTTAACCAATAATATTTAAGAATATTTAATTTTGAAGTTAGAAATTTCAACAATGTATTGTCTATTATTAATCTTTTATCTTAAAATATCTCAAACTGAAAGTCTCCACAATTTTGAATATTCCGCGAAGAAAATATTCAAGTAATCTGTTGCAATGAATGATGCATAACGCAATGGGGGGCTATGGAAGATTGTTCCCTTCGTTACTAATTGCGGAGCAAAATGCAAGTGAATCTAAAACAACCGCGAGAGCGGTAAATAACAACAAAGTAAAACAAGGAGAAAAGATATAAAGTATTTATTCTGTTTACTCATATGAAGAACGACTTGTTCGATTATTCTTTTTTAAGGATTTTTTGATGGATATGCATTACAAAGAAAGGATGAAAATTATAGCATTGAATATTTTCTAATGGTTATAATTTCTATATTTGAATAGCACTTAAATTAATAGAACAAAAATAGAGAAGTAGTAAGAACAAAACGAATGACCAAAAGAAAAAAAAAGAAATAAAATCACACAGGGAACGGTAACACATAGAGTATAGCTCGGATAATTTGAACGCTTCCGACTTTCGATGACGACGACGCCGACGCAGGCGACAAGGGAAGCAGCTTCAGAAAAAAGATGATAGCAGAAAAAGGCCCGTGCATCGTGCGCACACGCAAGAGACGAACAGACGGTAGAGAACCGAACCGGGGCTTTCATTTAAATCTCATTATTGCCATCCGCCACTGTGGGAGAGGACTTTTAACGAGGGCTCGATTTCTCTCTCTTTCTCTATCTTTCTCGCTCCCTTCGACGAGAGGAAATATATAGAGCACGGGAATTATTTTCGTCGTCGCTCTCTCCATTTAACGTCGATTTCGATCCTCGCACACAGAGAAAGAGGGGAGCGAGAGAGAGAGAGAGAGAGAGAGAGAGAGAGAGAGAGAGAGAGAGAGAGAGAGAGAGAGAGAGAGAGAGAGAGAGAGAAGGGGGCGACGTCTACCCCTTTTTCCAATATTCGACTAGGCGCACACGTGCGAACGAAAAAGCGACAGGGAGTGAGAGAATTGGTAGAATCAAAGTAGAGATGGGGAATCAGATGATAAGGGAAATTTAAGGATCACTTGATTAGCAAGAGTGGAGCTCTCAGGCTGGATTATATGACAGGCGCGTACGCTGTCTGCGCTTAATAGAATAAAGTAAAAGAGAGGGAGAGAGAAGGTATAGGTTTGCGAGCAAAGCGATCTATTATCTCTCTCTCTCTCTCTCTCTCTCTCTCTCTCTCTCTCTCTCTCTCTCTCTCTCTCTCTCTCTCTCTCTCTCTCTTTCTATCTCTCTCTTTCTCTCTTGAGTAGTTTCTATTTCAACTCATTATCATTAGCGAATGCTTTGGCGAACACAAGAGAGAAAGAGACGTTCGCGTTATTGTCGCACTGGTAGAAGTGAAAAATCAGAAAAGAGTATATAATACGCAAGTAGAAAAATGGCGCAAGCTGCGATGTATAAAAAGCCTTCAGCCGTTATTTATCGACGGATCGATTAATTTACGAGGCGAATGAAGGCCGTAAAAAAGACCGGCCGCAAATCTTCCTTAATTAAACCATCCACGCTGCCATGGCGATAAACATTAAACCGGGAACATAAAGCGCGCTTAGAGCCGCCGGAAAAAGGTAGCCGCTGTTACGAGAAGGAAGAAAAAAAAAGACAGTTGAGGAAGATGACGAGGTCTCGCACTTACGCTCGTTCCGGCCGGGGAAATCGGAGGAAGCAACGGCGGGATTGCCGATAAAAGCTACCGACCGTTTCTTACACGCACACGCGAGACGAAGATAGAGTGAGATCTTCCTTCGCATGCTTTCTTTCAACCTCTCTCTCTCACTCTTGTTCATCTTACTTTCTCCTTGGTATAGGCTTTTGTTTTGTTCGATATTACCATTCCCTACAGGTGTACACGCGGGATTTTGTTGGATCAAGGGTCGAGGGGGTCTAAGCTTTTTCCCGAATTTTCAATGCCGAAGGCGTGTTCAATTTAAATTTTATCGCGCTGGTCGAGCTTTTATGGTTTAAAAGCATGCGCGCACTTTTTCTCGCTCTCTTCGGTTTCTTCGGCTTTTTACACGTAAAATTTAACGGTTCTTTTAAATTTGCACGTAAACTTGGAGCTGAAACGAAACAAGGTTTTAACAGGTTTTGCTGTTCCACTTTGCCAAGTTTATAGGGGAGACTGTCACTCATGAAAATAGATCCATACATATTGTATGTTCAAATGATGATTCCAGTAATAGATTCTTTTCATATTTTAAGTTCGAATGTTATATATTTTTTGAATCCGTAATTTCTTTAAATAAAAAAAATGATTTATGCGATAGACTAGACTAAAATATTTCCGCGTATTTTGACCTGTTGAAGCCAAATATGGCCGCAATTATGGCTCTGCGCATCAGGATTTCAAAATAATCTTTACTCTAACAATTTTGGGGTGTCTTCATAGCAAGTAGTATTATCCAGTACTATTACAGTCATCTACAATATAATTTATTACAAATCATTTGAATATGATTTTTCTTCTTCGAAAAATATTAAGTAGATAGCATTTTATCTTGTTTCTAGTACGTTAATGATACACAATCAATGTTGACAAAGTACTTAAAAAAAGAGCTATAAAACAATTGAAAATAAAATTTGGAAATAGAGAAATTGTTTTCCCCAACTATGTAATCAAAAACAAAAAAACTAAATTCAAGCTGATCGACATCGATCTATTAGATCCTAAGATTCAGTCGTCACGTGCTTATTATTTTCACATCATTTTGTTCATAGTGATATCCATAATATTTTTGTAGATGGGGAGTCAAAAATAATGAGAAGAAAAATAAAACAGAAACTCTTAATACGTTTTAATCATTATTTTGGAATGCATAATAATAATGTTGTCGGTATGTTTGATGAGCAAAAGTGAATTATTTTATTGTGACTCTTGTATTGCGTACTAATATGACCCATAACAATTAGTTGAAATCCGAAAATATTAAATCCATTGTACATTGTACATATTGCATAACGTATTTTAGTTCTCGAATATTGCATTACTCAAAAATACAATTTATGAGATGATTCGTTATTCATGCTATCAGCTTTCACTTTTTAATTAAACTGACAAAATAGGTAACGGATATTACAGTATTGATGAACGTTATGTAACTGAAATTAACAAAATAAATAAATGTCTTACTTTAACGTATTCTCTAAACTTAAATTAGTGAAAATTCCTCAACCATTTCAATTAGTAGAAAAAACTACTAATTTATTAGTACATATTCATTATTCCATTTAGTATTTTAACTAATTTAATTAATAATTTTAATGAAATAGTGAATATTCACTAATAAATTAGTAGTTTTTTCCACTAAAATTGAAATGGTGGAGCAATTTTCACTAATTCAACTTTAGAGAGTACAGTTGAGCGCATATGTGAAAATAAATATAATAAGATTGGTACGATACTAGAATCTTTAATTACAATTTTTCATAACAAATATGCTTTTTCTGTTTCAGCTCGAGGACACAAGACGCCGCCGGTGCTGAACCGTCTCCGGCGGGGAGGGGTCAGGATGATGCAGGGCTCGTCGCCGTTCGAGGAGTCGCTAATAAAGTCGGTCCTACACCGGCAACAGGCCACCGAAACCAACCCCAACGAGACGATGGCTGAACTGGGCAGCGGGCTTTCGCTCTGGCCTAGTTACACCGAGGGTTTGCTCGAACTCGCACTCAACGCAACGGTCAACGCCTCTGCGATTTACCCAGGCGAAATCGACGATGAGCAGAACTCGAACAAGTTCATCTTGCCTTGGTGGCGGCAGATCATCTGGACGGTGCTTTTTGCAGGTATGATCATCGTCGCCACTGGAGGTAACCTCATCGTCATCTGGATAGTGTTGGCACACAAACGCATGCGTACCGTCACCAATTACTTCCTCGTCAACCTCAGCATTGCCGACGCTATGGTCTCCACGCTTAATGTCATATTCAACTACACCTACATGCTCAACAGTCACTGGCCTTTCGGTAACCTCTACTGCAAGATTAGCCAGTTCATCGCGGTAGTCACGATATGTGCGAGCGTCTTCACCCTCATGGCGATATCCGTTGACAGGTAAGAGACCACTTTGATATTTTACCCTCCTGTTGAGCAATTGGCTGAAAAGTGTTCAGCTCCATTGAGACTTTAGTGGATTCGTTCACAGGCCAATAAATAGCTAGGGATCGCAGATTTATTAAGAAACTTTCCGACACTTTCTTGAAGCGAAATCACTTGCAAAAACGCCGCGACAAATCATCGTGCAAGGGGTACGAAAAAATTCCTTTGGCTAGCGCAATAGAATTTTTCGGGTCAGCGGTTGCGCTGCATTATTCATATATCAAGAACTAGTTTATTTTTTTTTTCCTTACAAAAGGCTATTATAATTTAGCTGCCGTCAACTTGCCTTTTGTACAAACAATATGTATACACAACGTGTTCTTGCTCGACGTAACTTGTCAGTAAATGTTTTTTTTTTTCTTTTTCAAACGACTTTTTAGCTGAACTTTTGCGGAGGGTGCATATAGCCACGATAGAAGAAAATGACAGAACGAGATAAAGTTTGTCTCGTAGCTATGACGTATCTCACAGCTCTTAACTTGCCAATAGCAGGTTAAGTTTTTGCTGCTCTCAAAACTAAATTCGCGAGTGCTATATATAGATCTGCTTTGCAGAGAACTTTTTTGCTGATACAGAGTATACCACCTATACGTTATATTTTTCTCTCTCTCTCTCTCTTTCTCTCTCGTTTATCAGTGTTTAACGATTTTCGCTTTAGCATAATCTACTTAAAACGGTCGTTTTAATATTCGATTGTTATAGCAGGGAGTCAGTAGAGAGAGTCAATTTGAATTGCTAATTGTACTACGTGTAAAATGTAATAAATTCTTGTCGGCGATAAGGAATAAAAAATGCATTTTGGCCCTGTACGCGCATTATTATTCGGTCTGCGAGAGGCACTAATCAAGAGTGGCTTGACATCTGTAAATTAATAATAGGAAAAATTAAATATCCAAAGACTTGAATTATTAACGTATGCTCCGGCTGTTGCAATCACGATAAGCGCAACTTATATTGATTAAAGTAAAAAAGCAAATTGAAACTTTTCCTAAAATTATAAGCGATATTTCCACAGTCTATAGTACTTGATGAATAAAAGTTAGTTTGAAAAAGTATCATAAAATGAAGTTGAAGAGAAACAGGCAAGATGGTTTGGCGGACTTCTTGGAAAGTCTCGTCCCTTGGTTTCCTGGGTACACACCGTCCGCGCACTTCCTGTCCAAACAGACTGACCGCACGCGAGTGTACTATCCTCTCCTCTTCTTGCCTCTCAAAAGAGTCGCTCATCCGTGCCACCGAGAACGCGTCACCCGGTGTATCGCGCATACTCCAATCCCCTCACTATTCGCTGCAATTCAAAAAATATATCGCAGTCCTTGCGCTTCGCTTGCGCTTGCCAATCGAAAAGCTTGCCTCGCCCGACATATATATATATATATATATATATATATATAGATCCCGTGGACGTTTGCGTAGATATATATGAACTAAAATATAAGAGAGAGAGGCTCTCGTTTGCGCCATTTGATCATGTGGTCGTATGATCGACCGGCGGAGGACATGTCAATTTCGTTGTGGAACGTATGACGATGATACGCGTGCGCGTCTGGCCCAGCGATTGTATATAGAGCGAAACCTTTTCAATCACACGCGTTTGCGGCACGGTTGTCATTGCCACTTGGCTGAGACTCTGTATATGTACCGCTGCGATGCAGATGCTGCAGGGGCTGGACTCGAGTGTGTGCAGCCACGAGGATGCCGACTGATTGTAGAAAACGTAAGGGGAGGAAGATTTTTAACTATTTGTGGGAACGGTGAAGAGGTAGTTTTCAAATTTGAGGAAAAAAGTCAATGACAATATTCAGATTATTTGATGGAATGATGTCCGAAATAATAAAATTCAGACGTATTCTCAACTTTACATTGATTATTAAATTAATGATGTTTTCCAACGATTTTATCAATGGCATTGTATGTATTACGGAAGTTCAAATGTCCAAAACTTTGGATTTTAGATTCGGAATGTTTGTTTATCCAAGCACTGTTGTATTCGAATTCCAGTCTCGGCGATTGACTAGTACGTCTGTGCCACGTTTTTTCGACTCTCTAAAACAGTAGATAATTCCCATTGCTGCGCGAATTATTTAGAGCTCAAGAGTACAGCAATGCAGCGCATAGCTATAAGTTTAAGAGTCACAAAGCGGATTTTAGATAGCTATCAAATATAAAAAAGAAATTCCACATATCCTACACAGATCACTTGATAACCATTATTCCTCTTCAAATTTTACGAAATTTATACATTCCATAACTTTCTCCGTAAGGAAGCATGTTCTTTTGCTGTGAAACATCTGTAGATACAGAAAATTATATAATTTTAAACTTTAACCGAAGAATAAGAGGCTAAATATAGTTCAAATGACTGTGAAGAAATCATATCGAAAAACGTATTATTAAATTTTTTTTTATGGAAACTAAAAGTTTACTGATATTGTTTGCTTTATACAACTCGAATTTTTAACTCTTAACTACGTCTATCAATTTACTGCCAGTTATGAAATAGTTTGCTGTTATAATGTGTAAAATCGATTAAACTGCGCACAAAGTGATTGACTATCGGAGGAAAGTTCCTCCCGTCGTACGAGAGAAAAAAATTGAAAATCGTAAAAACTTTCTACACTTAAAGGAAGTTGATGAAAAAGGTCTCGCGTTCACTCTAATTGATTTTCAGTAATAAGTGGAATTCGTTCATTTTCTAAAAGTATCTGTCGAATGGTATTTGAAGAATGAATGCACGGATTTTCCGTCTCTTAATTCCATCAATAATTCTTCTGAACTGTTATATTTGACTATGTTCTACGTAAATCACTCACCAAATTTGATTAAATATCAGTTTTCACATTATTTTGAACAAAAATCGTTTTCTAAACCAGTTTTCCAATAAAAAATGAAAAAAATATGGCTTATAAATTATTTCACAATTTTCCAAACCACAGATAGTTTACAAAAGTATCATACTAAAAAGTACACGTTCCAAGTACACACGTTAAGAGTAAAGTTAGTTTGTTATTTAGTTCTGAGCAAAATTAGGATTTATACATTCATGAAAGTCTAGTTAAAGTTGAAGTTTGTAAATCGATTATTTTTTTTGGAAATGACTAAAGTTTGAATATTTTTTTTGGGATGTTACATTAAAGTATATATAAACTATATTATTGAAATGAAAGCTGGACTTTCTGAGAGAACCAACTAGACATGAGACAACATAGTTAAACTGCTCTTTATACATTTTGGTTTCGAGTAAAGTCAATAGCACTTCTCGGTCGTTGATAATTTTTTCTTCATGGAGTACTTTGAATTATATTTTGATATTTAATCAACAACTAGCAGATTTATGTGCGACTGATGAGTGTACGTGGTCCTACATATATTAAAGTTTCCCTCAACTGAATATATAAACAAATACCACGAATCATGTTACAGTTCTCAGAGGATCAACCATAATCAAATTGTTAATAAAAGTCTTATAATCAATTCAAAATTTACCGCGTTGATCCCTTTATAAATTTATTTCATCTATGTATACCCTGTTGAAAATCCAAAATATTTTCTACCTAGTTTTAGCCCTCGATGAAACGCTTTTTCTCCTAATATTCGAACATTTAATAGATTGAATAATAGAATGAGTTTATCGAAGATTTGCACAAACTAGTTCTTATCTATTTAAGAGGTTTTAGAGTTGGTCAGTTCTTTTAGTGAATAAATGACCAGCAAAAGCCTTGTTATAATGGAGAAGAGTGAGCGAGACAGAAAATAATGACAATAAAGACATTTTTCGCAATATCTATGAAAGGGCTATAGCAAATACTTTCTTGACCTTCGTATGTTGTTTATATTTTAGTAAGCTATCAGTTAAAGTTGGATATCTTCCAATTTAATATTCAATTCGTTAAAAAAATTAAAAAGAAAATTTTGAGGTTATGTCATTCTAGTCCCAATCTATCAAATGTATGAATAATAGAAAAAATGCATTTCCATATACTAAGATACTGGCCATTTCGCGATAGGCGAATTTCTACCAGGGTAAACGTGCTTGTCGAAAATTAAAAAAAAAAAAAAAAAAAACTGTCCAGTTAAACTGACTAAAGTAATCTTGTATAAAATCCAGTCCAAAATCAATTTTCATAACTACCTTACACCGTGGAAGAAACAATTAACGAAGCCAAACATGCGCTGTATACGCTCACCTCTCGTCACTCAGCCCGCATCATAGCCTCAAAAGTTTATCAATTTTCATTAACTCGAAATCCTGCGGATCAACCGCTATACATGGAACGGCAGTTTCCACCTGACTCGCTTAAAAATTGACGGACAGAGCTCATGCGGCATGCACGTGACGCTATACACTGGAATGCAGCTGGATATCGTCACCATTGACCAGCCATTATTTTGACGAACGATTGGGCAGTTTGTGTCAGCGACAATACGCTTTTTTCTATTTCGACGTTATTGCAAATTCACTTTCGCGGATGATGCACCCGGCAGGTGGTACATGCAATGCGCGGAGGGCAAGTTAGCTAATTTGCATATGCGCATTCATGCTCACTCTTTTTTACGATAATGACCCTGGCTAAGTTGTTTAACAGGGTAGCTCGGTCTAGATATTTTGAATTTCAACGTTTCAGCGCAAAAACTGGAACACACTTTCTTGGTTTCTATGTAGTTGAAAACTTTTGAAAATTGAAAAAATCATTTCCAATCAGGTGCATGAAGAAACTTTATTATATCAGTTTTCTCCAATTACACACACGATATATTTGGATGGCTTCAGAACTTAGATAGTTTCAAGCATTATTCTATTCGTGGCCAATAGATTATTGAAAGAGAAGTGGTCCGAAAGCTTTGATTGGCAAACTTCTTATTGTTATAATAAATTTCTCATACATCTCTATATAGATATAGGGTGAAGGTGAGAGTTCGAAATTACCCAAGTTTATTTAATCTCAAATAAATGTTTCACCGAACTTCGATATAGGTTGTATAAACGAGCTTTACTACTAGTTGCAACCTAGAAACTCTTGATATACAAAATTTCATTGCCTTCGAATAACAAAAGCTATTATATCAGCATACTGAAGGTATTATTAGGATCAATACAGTTTTATTGCTCCGCAGTTACCGAATATATTTGTATTACCGAGAAAGTTCCGTAAAATATATCTGACGTTATCAGAAGATATGTAAATATCTTTGGACGAATCGACCTTCGCGAAAAGGCTAATCTTATGATTTCTTGAAGAGCTACAGTAGGGATAAATTTATTTTATATTTTTTCTACCCTTAAGCTTTTTCGGTATCTACAAACAAATAAATTACATAAAAAATTCGGGAAAATTTACATATCTATATATGTGTGAATAAAATATTATATTAAAGATAAAATTTTCCCTTATTCTCGCAATTTAAAGTAATTAGAATTCTTTTTATTGCGAAAACTTTTTCCTTCCTGCTAGTCATAAAACAAATTAATCTGCTATTACAAGGAAACGTATGAAAAGATTTGAAATCTATGGCGAGAATCTTATTTCCTGGAAAACTATCGCTTTTTAATGCGGACATAGTAACTTTATAGAGAGTCTTATCTGAAGAAAATCTTGTTTTAAATTATCAATGTCATATTAAATTCATGAAATAATAAGAACCATTCAAAAGCATACATATGAATATTATACAAAAAGCACTCATATTAAAATGACAAATGAGTAATACTAGAATAATAGTAAAAATAAGGCAGACACATCATTTGGGCTATTTCGTCAATTACTTAGACAATATTCTCAAATGAAGCAATTAATAATACACATAGAACGCGCACTCCAATCAATGCCCCAACAATCGTCAATAATGAACGCCGGTGAT
The DNA here is from genome assembly GCA_036873485.1 of Torymus texanus. Taxonomy (NCBI): domain Eukaryota; kingdom Metazoa; phylum Arthropoda; class Insecta; order Hymenoptera; family Torymidae; genus Torymus; species Torymus texanus. The sequence goes on along the minus strand of JAYJLV010009849.1, from coordinate 316 downwards.
AGGCCAGAGACGTCAAATTCGCTTTATATACACATATAGGGCCAGGAGGAAGAAAAAAGTTATCGAAGTAGCTTCGCTCACTCTTGATTTACCACGATGACGCACCGCATTTGCCGACGGATAATATATTCCAGCCCGCGGCAATATAATATATACACGGCCACAGCAAAACAATAGGCGCCTTGGCAGAGGGGCGCGCTTCTATACATGTGTATATAACAAGAAAGTACGTGTACATCATACACGGTGTCCAAAAAGTCTGGAAACACACGAATAATTCTCATGATTAAATACTTTTCAAAAATTTGAAGGTCAT
>JAYJLV010009524.1:0-33791 GCA_036873485.1 Torymus texanus | reverse complement strand
AGAGAGAGAGAGAGAGAGAGAGAGAGAGAGAGAGAGAGAGAGAGAGAGAGAGAGAGAGAGAGAGAGAGAGACGGACGAAAGAGTAAAATCCATCTGAAAGCAGTCGAGGCCTACATGTGATTGTCCAGAGTAACTAACGAACGTAACGATAGGATGAGGAGGCGCGTTCAACGGTTTTGCTCTATTTTCGTATATATGAGAGCATACGTGTCTGTGTATATATATGCGCTTCACGAAAGTAGCTGTGAAAGGCATTAGTCAAGTTAGCGCTTTTCGGATAATTTTAACTTGACACTTGTTTCTATCTTTTTTTTTCTCTCTTTTTCGCTGGCACACGTCGCCGTCGCCGTCGAACGTTATGCGACGTCGCGCAACAGTAGCTATATAGACTCGACTCGTGTCGATATTTCACAATAGGTGCGAGGAAGAAAAAAAAGGAGAGATGGAACTGCTATTATTCGTGTAAATATAGAAGAGTTTGTGGAATAAATTATGCGTTTTATTTGGTGAAGGTGGATGTTAGGTAAGGTGTATATAGAAGAAGATGAGTGGCAGCAAGTTGTTTTTTTTCAATGGGTGAATGACCGCCTGGCCATCAGAATTCAGTGATAATCAATTAATGATTTGACGTAGAATAGGGATATATATATATATAAAGAGAGAAATTAATATAGCATGAGTAGAGAACGATCCGATAATAAACAATTTATCTATAATGAAAAGTGATTCGTTTGCTTGTCGCGATGGTGCTTGACTCATATGATACATGTATATGATTTAATTCGCAGATACTTTATCGCGGCAGCCAACTAATTATTACACTCTTTCGGATTCGTCTAAATTCCAACCGTATATTAATGCACGAATTTACAATTTAAATAAGACGTTTTAGGCCATTCGAAACTGAATACTCTTACTATTTATCGAAATTCCACGGCGAATCTATTTCCTAAATTACGTTGTAACGCATAAACCAGCGATTCTTATCTCTGAAATCATTCGCTTCAAGCGCTGCATAATAAAAAAAAAAACGTTACCGCCTGTGTACACCGAAAAATTTACAATGTTCTCTTACTCGTACGTAGATAGCCTGAAATGGTAATAACAACAGAGCACACGCAGCAATTCTCGCGGACTCGTGATCATTTTATCCGATAAAACACGATGCTGCGTGAGCGCAGAGCGCATCCACAAAAATAACTCTTCGCAGAGAGAGCGAGAGAGAGAGAGAGAGAGAGACGAGCACACGTATATATATATGTACGTATACGCAGAGTCATATCAACCCCCATAAATCTCTGGGGCTGAAATTCAAAGGAGCGCGCGTATATACTCTAATACCCTATACATCATACACACCACGGTGTATATACACGACGCTAATACTATCGATAAATAATTACCACGGCAAGATCGCTTATCTCTTTCTCTCTCTCTCTCTCTCTCTCTCACTCTTGTGGGCGTGTGTATATATGTAGGTATGTATATATGTAATATGCAAACGGCGCATACGCGCGGCGTTGGATCACTGTTACGTTGTACACGCGTGGCGGTAGTGGCGGCCGTGAATCATTGCGGTGGTCTACATACGCTTGATTGATAGGTCAGTGCACTATACGCGCGTGCTATGCCTATTCAGTCGAGAGAATAATACAAGAGTTCGGTTGAGATTTATATTGGTGGAAAGCGGTGATAAAAAGGAAGACAAGGTTGCACAGGAAGGTGTATATATATATATAGTTGGGAGAAATGATGGCTTCCGAGGCGCTCGAGGGCCTTTCCGCTCTGGTCAAACAAGTCGCTGGGAAGAGATGCGCTATCCTGAGAAATACTTCAGACGGTTAAATGTATAAGAGTGAAGCAAGGAAATTTTTATTTTCTCTCTCTTTCTTTCTTCGATGGGAGAAGGTTGACACATGCACGGAATTTTTCGCGGATAATGCAAATCCATTAAGTTTGTTGTTTTAATAAAGTGCGAAGGAATATCAGCGTTTTGTTTTCTCATTCAACAATGATGAAGAAGAATAATTACCATGCCGGGAAACAATGGTTATATGCCAGTTGAATGGTTATAATATATCTATTGCCGTAATTGAGGTAACGAGGTAAATATCCATCAAAACGACGTGCGGGTATTTATAAAATTACAAGTCGCGTTTTATACCCGAGACTCGGAAATTACGATACACGACGCGTTACGTGTAAATGAATTTAAAGTGAACATGATAACGGATATTAATTTGCGCCGTATGGATGATTAGCACTATAAACGGCATGAAACTCGAGGATCGTCTATACTGCGTGATAAAAATATATATATTTATCGAAGCTATAAGCGGTAGGCAAAAGGTTACACGCATAGTACAGGTATATATACATACATATTTTTCGAACGACTGTTTGCAGAGAGAGGATTTTTAAAAGCCGTTAGACGCGATACTTAATGCATCCGAGCGTGGACATGAGAAAAAAAATATAAGGATAATATTTTTTTCGTAAAAGCGCGTTGCTTGAGATTGAAAGATTGAAAGGCGCGATGATGATTGTTTTCCATTCGTTGGAGAATCGGAAATACAAGAATATGACGAGAAAATATACGAGGCGTGATGTTGAATATGAAAGATGCATAGCTTCAAAAATGTAGGCCACGTTTGTTTTTCTAATTAAAAGCCCAAGAGCAGATAATGGACATTTTGCATAGCAACGCGCGCGAATGTTGTCTACACATTTGCTGGAATTATTGCCGTTCGCATTATTAATATATAAGCGAGCTTCTGCCGTTTAAAAATAATAATTGCAGGTCGCACTTATCTGAAATCTACTTAGTTGAGTAAGCGTTGTCAGGGTGATATTATTTATGATACTTTTAAGTGATATTTTTATTCAATATCGCAAAAATATTAGCGGACATTGTAATTGAATACATGGTAGTTGAATAAATATATAGCGGTAAAAACAAGTTACGTATACCAATGTTCTTTTAATTTGCGACTTGTAATAGCTTGTAATTGCTTGCTGGTTTACAACAAAAAAATAGATTAAGCATATATATTTTCATAACCGCAGTATTTTGTAAAATGAAAAAAAAAACTTCCTTCTTATTAATTTTTAAATATAACTTTGAAAAATTTCTTAGAAATATCAACTAAAAAATCACATTTTTTCCCATCTTATAACACAAACAATTGAATACCCCTTCAACCTCACATTCCTATTATACAATTTCTAAAAAATCTAACCCACATATATATGTAACCATCAAATTCCAGCTACGATCGAGGACCAGGTAGTAGTAAGCGAACCGCGCACATTAGGTGTCGACGCAAACAGTCTTCAACCTTACAATGCTGACGACGGCTACCCGGACAACGACGGCATCAGACGTTTTGAATGCCCGACTGGTTTCTTCCGGCTACGTGGTTTCTGCTATTACCTTAGCGCCGGGACAGCTGGATGGCGGGACGCGCATTTCCACTGTACAGCGCGCAACGCTACGTTGGCGGTGCTGAGTCGAGGCAAGAAGGATAAGTTGCTGCGTAACTACCTCATGGGCGAGCAGTTCAGTAAGTGCGGAAATATATATGGATAAGTGGATGGATGAGTGAGGGAGAGAGAAGTTGTAGAGTTGTTGATTTACGGGATTGGGGTGTAAATCTTATGGAAGATGCAGGGTGCAACGCGTACGGAGTGATGAGGATTTTTTGATTGACGTGAAGGTTGAGTAAATTGGTAATTATAAATGTGATCGTTGGTGGTCGCTGAGATTTATATAGTTGAAAAGAAATAGATAAGTTAGTGCGGGATTTATCGTAGAAAAATTGTTTATCAGTGCCGCGCTATTGATAAATGATTGAGAACGGTAGCTATATCAAATCAAGGTAATCGCGACATGTTTGAGTACCTTATTTAAAAGAAAGTATATATCTAGACCTATAGATACAACGATGTTTATAAATCTTACGCGGGAAGAATTTTTCGAAATAAACGCTTATGATATAATAAAAAAAAAAAGAAAGTCATTGGCCCTGGTAGATATCGATTCCATTAATTATCTAATAAATAGCTAGTTTCATCAATAATCGCTAAAAACTAGATACTTTTCTTGGCTATTTCTATCTATCGATGAAACGATTTTTACGGTCATATTTACCATTTAATAGACAGAATAATAGAATAAGTTTTTTCACAAATTTACATTACCTTATTTACGAGTATTTAAAAGATATAAACGTTGGCCAGTTTTTTTAGGTAGAAAATGGCTAATAAGAGGCTTACTATTATGACGAGGAGTTTTTTTTTGTATCCCCTGAAACCGTACGAGAAACGAATTAATACCAATAATTCGTGTTTACGTTTTAGTTAGCTATCTTTTTTTAATACTTGGTTTTAAATACATCATCAGATTACAGAGAAAATTTGGTAAAAATATTTTGAGGTTACCTTATCTCCATTAAATAGAGAGTATGGCCAAAAAAATCGTTTCATCACTACCCAGAAATTAGCTATTTATTATTTTTCTATCTATTTTCGATAGAGACATTTCTACCAGGGGAGAGATGTGAAAATTACATAAATGGGTAAAAGTAAATATTAGTAAAAAAGATACGCTGCTTATTATACTTTTGCAATAAAATCAGCTTCTACACCTCTATCGTCCACTCTCACATACTAAACGTGCCAATACCTGTATATATATATATGCATTAACAGGAAAGCTCGAACGATGGATCGGCGGCATTTACAACTGGCGCAAGATGGTCTGGGAATGGGGCGTCTCAGGCGAGAAGGTGCTATTTCAGAAATACAGCAATCCGGATACAGCGATTTCCAAGAATCACGCCTGGCACTGTCTCGTGCTGGACCCGACGCAGCAATACAAGTGGACACCGCGCAGCTGCCTCGAGCACAAGTACTATATATGCGAGGTGCCAGCCGGACGAATAGAAAGAAGTAATGATTATTCTTTTTTCTATATCTTTCTATATGTATAGGTATATAAGCTGTGCGCTAAGTGCGAGCAAATAAATCGACGCGAGTCTTGTTAAATGGTGTCGTTAAAGGTGGGAAAGATTTTTTTTTTTTTCTTATACTTTTGTGCTTGCTCCGAGAAACTCTATTGTGGTGGTTATATGAGATGGTGGCAAAGGTTAAGCGAAACGGTTGCTTTTGACGAGGTTCTTGTATTGTATGCGACGCGGTGCGAGTATACGAGGATGACTTCATTTTACCGAGGTTGCGTTGAAAAATATATTTTTCATTGTTAGCTGTGATAATATAAGTTAAAATTCGGTGTTAACTTTTAATAAACTAGCTTTATTTTTGGAATTTTTTTTATTCTAATACTGGTTGATTTGAAATTCAAGGCCACTACACGCTACCCGTATAATTGTAGCTTTTAAATAGATACTAAGCGATGAAAGGAGAAAAAAAAATATATAATTTACAACAATATCGTTGCAAAATAAACGATTAAATCGAAAGAATTAAACGCCGTGGCGATAAGCTATAATTTTCATAATTCTCACAATGCAACACAAGCCATAACTGTCAATACTGATTATCAAGGATAATAGCACACGTATATCTCCGACTTTTATTGCTCGAATTATCCCCTTCTCACATACACACATAGAGATTGATTTCGCAACGTCGACGCTTTTATAATTGCAGACAGACGGCGTAAGAGCAGCGATTCTCTCGCCCCGCAGAATCAACTCCTGCGACCAGCGAACCGTAGAGAGAACGAACGAAGGCGATTGAGGAATCAATCCATGCAAAGAAAGAAAGCTCATCATCGTCAGGAATGGATGCTTGAAGACAATCAGATCTGGGTGCACGGCATGAAGCCAGGTTCGCGGCCGCCGCAAGGGTAAGTGTCTACTATATGTGACTGCGTGTGGTATTCAATTATAGACATTGATTCGCGGAAGTCCCGAATTTACTTTTGCTGGCGCATGCCTGATGCGTGCTTGATTCTTTTCTTTTGTACGCGCGCGCGCGTGGCTTCGTTTCGTTTCGAGGGCGCGATTGTCTATAACGGGCGCATGCACAGTAAACAAAGCGGGCTATAAGGGTACTGGAATTCGCGGTCGTTCAGGTTTTTCGAAACATATATGCGGTTACGGTCTAATTGGTTTGATTTATCGATATACGGATGTGAAAAATATAGGTAGTTATTACCGGTTTGCATTTGAAATTAATTGGTTTTTTTTTTATAGCAATGTTTATCATAATTGGCCTTCGGGTGATTTGGTTATTAGGTTGGATATTAGAGAACGCGACGATTGGTCGAAATAATAAGCTTACTTGTGTGTTCATAAATTACGATGAGGATTTGGGAAAGGCCGAATGTTTTGATGTTGTAATACAAAGAGTTCTATTCATCGACGAAATATCTGTCGAGAACCTTGAAATGTAATCTTTCGAGATTAAATGACAAAATCGAAAGATTTTAATATGAATGAATTTTTTTTCGATTTCATTTTTAAATATATAATTTTAATATGTATGTATATAGGAAATGGTAAATTTCGGATATTTAAATGATGGCTCTATCAAGTCAAAATTTTCCTTAATGAACCTCACATAAATGGTACTCATTACTCATTGGAGCACGATGGAGAAAAAATTGACACACACCTGTTAACGCGACGCGTTCCCACACTAAAAATAGCGCCAACCTCGTTTCTCCCGCCGGCACAACGAGCAGCTAAAAAAGCTAACCCCCGGTGATTGAAGGAAAATATTTCGTTAACCCCAATCTTCCGATAATCGGTGTGTGTATGTATTGCAAAAAGCTCCATCTTCCCTCAGCACCTAATAGACCTCAATTTTCTCTCTATCGTTTCCGTAGCTTGAGACGGAGGTTGATCAAACACCAACGACTGGGTCAAATCAGAGGACCACATCGCGTACATAAACAACGGCACCCGCAGCAACAACAACAACCCCAGCAGCAGTCGCAACAACAACATCAACAGCAACAACATCATCATCAGTCGCAATATCAACAACAATCGACACCGGAATCACGGATCTCACAAGTAACACCAGCACCGGGCGAGTACGGCGCGTTCCCGGCTGATGGCCGTATCAAACCTGATGAGCAACAGCTCCAGAGTTTAGGAACTGTCGAAGAAGTGCCATTCCCTCGGCTTTTCGGCAACGACTTTACGCGTGAGGAGATCTTGCTAAAGTTATGAGGTGTCCACGCGATGCGGAAGCTTTCTTTGTCCTTTCTTCTTCTTTTTCTTTTTTTTTAACTTGTAAGAGAAAAAGAGAAGGTGTAAGTTCTCGCAGTGGCCGCTGTGGTGAAAGTACACGAACAGGGGCAGGGACACGCGAATTTACGATTTGCGACGCGTATATACAGACGGAGAAAGATACTGCGGCAAGAGCTTTTTTTTGTAACGAGAAATGGTGGTCATGAGACGTACGATTTTTAGTATTGTAGGTCGACGAGAGGTGCGTAAGCTTTTTGAAGCACTCCTAATGGGTGCTTTCGTGAAAGTGTGGGTGAGAAGAGGAAGGCCAAGTATTGTAAACGAGTACCAGTTGCGCGATTATACGAGTTTTGTATAATACATACACGGAGAAAAAATGTTTAATTTAATGTTTTTTTTTATTATTATATTAAAAAATATATTACGTAATTTTAAAACGAATATGTTGACGAATAACTATATAAAATTTTTTTGTTTATTAAGACGATCGTTCATCAATTTTTTTTTCTCCGCGTATGAATATATGTGCGCAAAGCAAACTTATGAATAGTTTATGTAAGCAAATATTTATTCGAAATCGACTTTATATACCTATAATGTTTCTTTTCTAAATAAATTATTATACACTCGATTGTAAGGCTAAACAAGCGCGCGTATGTGCAGCTGTCGACGCCGACGAGAGCGCAAAAGTCCTCGCTCGTGCCACAGAAAAATAAATAACGTCAAAGTATGTATGCGTATATACCACGTATACACAGACAGACAGACAGAAAAAAACTCAACGATCGGGGCTGCATCACGTCGGTCGACAGTGTATATCTATACATGTTTTATTCATCTGCGATTCGCGCGCTCGCGCGTGCCGAGGCGGCGAGAGAAAGGGTCTACTAGTCGATGGACAGGAACTAAGCGCTCTAACGCATACTCGAGAGATGCGTTCGCATAGCGTATATACATATATGTTTAAGTAAGGGAGACCGCGGTGAATCGATCATACACGCACGCAGAGAGATGAGACGACGAAGCATTAGGTTAAGTACTTATTCGTGCAATATACTCTTCGGTATTCGACGATGAACTTCGCGGAAGTGTGTAAGGAGAGTCGAAGATATATACGTTCGGATTTGAAATTTAAATTTGTAATTGCGAGGTTTGACGAAGTGGCTCTTGGAATTTCGTGGGAGAGTAAAGTATAGCGGATGCGAGAAATTTGGATATCGAAGCGTGTATTTTATGGATTTTAATTTGACGATTTTAATCAAATTATTATCGGATAAATGTGTTTATTTAATTGTCTTTGAGTTTGACATTCAATTTATTTTGAGTGTAAAATAGATTGCAATGTATTATATTAAGCTGAAATTTTGGATCTTTGAAGATCAATTTATGTAATTGTATTTTGATAGTTGTTTGCGTTATGCATTTTAAAATCATTTAATAACATTTTTTACGATCGAAAAATAAATTAGAATGAAAAATTATTATTGAATTATTTGCTTCGGTTTCCCTTATTTTAAAAATAATTTAAAATGAACATATAAAGTATATTGAATTTGTATTTTTATAGACGTTAACGTAGTTGTAAAAGACTAGTTTAAACTATATTTACGATTAAGTATCATACTTTGAACATGACTGCAGATTAATAAAATCATCTTCTACTATATACACATTATACAAAATGAAAAGCATTTGACGCCAAAGAAAATTACGAGTCTGATGTCACAAATTTCGTTCTATCCGTTCAAACGATTCGCGCTCTTTAATGCTTTCCGCGTGAAGAATCTCCTATACTAAATTACCAGTGTATTCCTCAATGTATATCTAATGTTATTAAGAATATCACTTTAATTAAGAAAGCAATCATATTCCTATTTTGTAGAGTATAATTCAAATAGATGAAATGTAACTAGCTTATTAACGTTATAACCGCCAAATCTGCGAGTGACATACGTAATCCCGAGACATTCGCATATTTTTTTACTGCATTGCTTGTAAATAATCATATGCGTTCATTTAATTGTAATTGCTTATTACAGTGTAAGAACCAATAATTGCGTATTTGTATCAATAATAAATGCTTTGTATAATGTTTATGTGTAATTCGATATACCCATTCCCAATAAAATGATAGGAAATTTATAATTATTATTATAATAGTCTTATGAACAACTCAACAATTACATAAAGTGGTATAAAGTCTTTTAAATATTAATTTAAAATGCAAAAAATTACTTATAAACTAGTCCATAAAATATAATACATTGATAAACTAAAACTTACCTTAATATATGTACAACGTGCATCACCTTTTAGCTCCCCATCTTCATCTGTATATAATTTGATTTTGTCTTTTCCTTTTTCGTCACGAGCCAGTAAACCACATTTAGTGGCTAATTCTATAACTTCATCTAACGTAACATCTAACGGTAAATTGGATATATAAATTGTTGTATTATGTGCCTCATCCATATCAAACCAAGTTGGAGCTTCTTGAGCTTTTCTTTTCAGCTCTTCTTTTTTCTCTTGTTTAGTCATTTTCTTTGTTTCTGCTGGTTTCACTGGTGGTTCAGGTGCTGTGTCAGCAGGTTTAGTATTGGTATTACTACTTGTAGCATCAGAAGAATCAGTAAAACCATAACTCATCTGATATCTAGCCATGAAATCATCATCCACCTAAAACATTCAATAATTTAATTTTATTATGAAAAATAGTTTACTTAAAAAGGTACGCTTAACTAAACATTTTTAATGCCATTTATTTACACTAATAAAAATTAACTTCTTAGATAAATATATAAAAAATATAATACCTTTGGAAACCAGGCATTCTTTTCCCGATCCCAAAAATATGCTGTACCATCTGCTGGATCAGTGTATGTGTGAGTGTCATTCTCAAATCCGTATACACCTTGAGCAGGTGGTTGTGTGGGAGTACTTTCTTTATCCTTGTCAACTTTACTTTCCTCTTCGTTTTCATCTTTTACAACCCATTCATTTTTCTCCTGGATAAATTTATACGTTACGTTTGTATCTTTGTTTGTATATACATAATTTTTCCCATCAAATTCATAATTTTTCATTGCATCTGCTGTATCAGCTTCACTCTCAGCTTGTTCTTGAGCACCTAAAAATATTAAAATTTATATAATAGCATATTTACATACAACATAAGTTTTGTTTCATTTGACATTATATTAAGTTATTTAACTACATTAAAAATGAAATCTATTCATAACTCACACCACTTGTTTTCTGTACTATTCCAAATCATTTTTCGACCAGTTCCTGGTTCTGTGTATATACATTTATCACCTTCATAACTAAGGTGTTCCGTATAATTTTGCGGTGTAGGGGTTTGTTCACTAGATTTTTTTGTTTCTTTGTCTTCTTCTTCTTCTTCTTCCTCATCTGTGTCAAATTCTTCAATATCATCGGCACTCCTTGTAGGTTTTGTTTTCGGTTTTTCTTTCCAAAATGTTTTTGGTTTATTTATTTGGAATGGTGGAATGGATTGACGTACTGCATTTGGTGCATTATTTACATTTAATTCCTTGTGTACTGAACTTTCGGCATCAGTACTATTTAATTTCTTTTCTATTTTTGTTTCATTGTTAATAATATTGGAACTATTTTCTGTTTCAAGATTATCACTTTCTTTTTTAATGTCTTCTTCTTGTTCACTCATTTTAAATTAAATTAATAGAAAATTTAGAAAAAATAAAATAACTTTATAATACATTTAAAAGAAGAAGGTTAAATTTCAATCGTTTTCTACATTGCTCGAAATTTGAAATCATCAAATACCAAAACTACACGAATGTACGTCACAATACCAATTTATATACTTTATAATTTTTATAACAAATATCGTTATAAAACCAGTATACTAACTTATTAATTAATTTGCTGTATGTTTACGAGACAAAAATGTAACATACTGGCAGGTTATACACTTCATAATAAAGACTATGTATCTACTTTATCAACAGTAGCGTTTACAGATATCTATTTAACGAACAATACGTTAAATTGATAATAGATTATTATTAGTATATACTTATATAAATATATCTACTTTCCTTTACTTTTTGCTTCATGTATTATTTTCTATTACGAGAATTTACTATTTAGTAACAGAACAATAATTATGACTTAATGGAATAATTAAAACTTTGTAATTATAAGATTAAACGATTATATATTATATTTCATATATAATATATAATCATTTATACTAGGTATATAATTTATCCAATTTCCCTTAAAATAATTGATTTTTCAATCATAGATTAATATTATTATAACAATTTTAAAACTGACATCAAGGGCAAAATTGTACTATAAATTATAACATTGTACTATAAATTATAACAATTCGACCACAATGGATTTTATAAATATTAAATGGAAATATATTATTTGAATTTTCCGTTATTATTTTCTATTCTGTGTATTGTTTTACTTGGCAACACTGTTTCTCCTTCTAAGGATCTCGTGCATATCAGAAGAAGTCAAGAAGGAAGGAGCGGTTTGTATAGGAAACGCTGACATCGTATGAGAGCTTTCGAATTTCGCTGTTCATTCTATCGTGAAGAGTCGGACAGCGTACACCGAGTTTTACGTACATAACCTTAACCATTCCGTTAAAGAAAGTCAGGTAAGCTCAATTAAATTATCGGGAATTCAGTGAATTTCCTATTAAATTAGTAATTATATAAAATAATAATGGTAAAAAAATTTTCCTTATATTATCGCAAATCGAAAATATAATCGTATGACCCGAGCTTCTTGGAAGATAGTTGATCTCCATCACATATTGATTTACAAACATTTGCGAATCTGTAGTTTGTTGAATGGGATAACTGTCCGATGTCGATACTTTTTTAATGGGATATTTCGTTTTTGAATTGGTTTATGTAGATTTGCAGAAACCGCGATGCCTCGTGGTGGAGAAAATAAAGACTGCGAAAGAGACAAAGGCAGAGGCGACCATGCGGGCAATGCGGCTGGCGATTCCCACGACAAACATGACGATAAGAGGAAGCCAAGGAGATATAACAATCAGTACAACAGGAATCGTAGTAACAGATATTACGGAAAGAATCGTAAGTTGTCTTTCTGCACGATTCAATTATTTTAATTTCTATATGTATATTTATTTAAATCATGTGAAAAATTCATTGGGCGTTGTTTATATTAAATTTAAGGATTTGTATGATTATTAAAAAATAAAATTTACCACGTATTTTTTGAATACTGATAATAAAATAACTTATTTTTTAACATTATTAAACTATCTGAAATTTTTAAATAAAGGAATAAAAGTATGAAATAGTATTAAAATACTGTTTTGGAAACGTATCTTATTCACATTCTCTTATTCATAAATAACCTTCGTAAGGTTCAAGTGCAATCTTAGGGTTTTGTTTATATTTGTGTTCTTGGAAATGAGTAATGTTTTCATATCAGGTATTTCTTAGGTCACTGCTCTTAGCATACCTGTAAATGTATCACTTTTATTATTAGATTTAAACTATTTCAAAATAAAATTCAAAGCTTCATATTTAGAATTTTCAATTGTGAACATTTATTAAATTTAGTATCAAATTAAATTTAGATTATTTTCAAATTTTAGATAAAATATAAATTAGAATTTTTTTAATTTATTTAATGATAATTGAATTAACTTTGGATTTCTTTAGGTTACCATGGTGGTGGAGGTGATAGAAGGCATTTCAAGAGAGCAAGATTTGATGTTGGAGAAAGGCTCAAAGAAGTTGATCTGGGAATCACAGAATATGTTGGAGATACCGAAGGCTTCACTGGAACTATTAAGGAACGATTCACTGACTTTGTTGTTCATGAAATAAGTACAGATGGTACTATTGCTAAATTAACAAATCACGATATACCACCTGATCCAGAAGACAACCTGGATGTAGAAGATTTAAAAAAGAAAATCCCAGAAGATGTATGGGAAAAACTTCAAACTGTTGCGGGAGATGATAGTGTAGAAATCGATGTTACTAACATGGATAAAGATCAAAAAAGATGTATTCATCAAATTGTTAAGAAGTTAACCACATTTTTAAGTGAAACAAAAGAAATAGGGAATAAGAAATTTATTGTATTTTCCAAAGAGTATTCAAATAAATTTGGTAAGGATTTATAATACTTTTTTTTTTAATAGGTAATTTTAATTAATAAAATAATAGAATATTAAACATTATTTCTACATTTTGGAGGCTAATGTTACAAAGCATTTTTTTTAATTTTATAATTACAGATTTAATACTCTCATCTCTTATATTTAGGTACTACAAATCGAGACAACCGAAAGGACTGGTCTACTAGAGGTGGAGATTATTGCCACTTTATTTTGCATAAAGTAAATATGGATACTATGGATGCATTAAATCAAATTGCTAAGGTCATTCGACTTAAACCTAGTATTTTTAATTATGCTGGTACTAAAGATCGTCGTGCAAAAACGACACAATGGGTTAGTGTAAAAAAGATAAATCCAAAGAATATTATAAATGCCGCTAGGTCAGTAAAAGGTGCTTATGTAGGAAACTTTAAGTTTGAAAAACTCCCTTTGAAATTAGGCAAACTTGATGGTAACAGATTTACCATTGCTTTAAGAAATGTTAGTGCAGCTGATGATCTTATAGAAAAAGCAATGGTTTCACTTCGTGATAATGGATTTATTAATTATTATGGTTTACAAAGATTTGGAACCATAGCCGCGATTCCTACATACGAAATTGGAAAAGCCCTTTTACAAGGTAATGATTTTATTAGCTTTTTTTTTTAAATATGTTTAAAAAGTTAATATGACATTCAACTTATTCAGTTGATGGAATGTAAGTAAATTAATTATTAATACAAAATATTTTTAGCTAATTGGAGCGAAGCAGTTGATTTAATACTGAAACCAAGAGAAGGAGAGCAAGATATGAATTTAGCAGAAGCAAGGGAAATCTACAAAAATACACAGGATTCACGTCTTGCCTATCAAAAAATTGGTCGTACTGACAAGATTGAAGCTAAGCTTCTTTGGGGATTGAATATCTGTGGGCAGACGAATCTTCAAGGAGCTTTAGATATGGTTCCAAGAAATACAATGTTGATGTATATCCATGCATATCAAAGCATTGTATGGAACAAAATAGTATCTAGAAGAATTAAAGAATTTGGACTGAAACCAATTGTTGGTGATTTGGTTTATGAAAATCCTGACTCAAAAGATGACGGTGATACTATTCACGATGATGTTCATCATACCACTGAAGAGGAAGGAAAGTCTAAGTCTGGTGAAAAAGCTGCTGATGACGCAAAAGGGCAGAAGACAAATAAATCTGACGCAAAGAAAGACGACTCTGAAAAAACGACAGAGGCAAATACTGAAGAGCAGGAGAAGAGTAATCTGGAGAAGAAAGAGAATGTAAAAACTGAAGAAGACAAAAGTAGTGATAAAGATGATAATGAAAAACCAATACCAAAGGTTAAGATTTTAACAGAAGAAGATTTGCCTAATTACACCGTGGCCGATATCATCATGCCACAGCCTGGATGGAAGGTGACATATCCTCCATATGCACAAGCTTGGTTTGATGAACAACTTGAGAAAGATGGCCTTACTAAAGATTTGAAGCAGAAGAATAAGTGAGTATAACTAAAAGATTTTTATTTTATCTATATTGATATTAAAATCTTCCTACTTTGATTAAAATAATTCAAAATTAATCTGTTTAATTTTTTAGGAAATACACTCTTTCTGGGTCTTACAGAAAAATTTTTCAAATTCCACAAGACTTGAGCTGGAGAATCATTCGTTATTTAAACAAAACTGATGATCTAATAGTTTCAGACATTGATGAAATTAAAGATATTGACCCGCCTAAAGATAATCCAGGTATAATCCATGTAACTGATATTAACAACATAATCGTTATATTTTTAGTATGTGAACTAATACATTTTTTTATATTAGAGGGTACATTCAAAGCGTTAGTCATTCAAATGTCACTGAAGCCATCTGCGTATGCTACAATGGCACTTCGAGAGGTTTTAAAATGTGACACATCTTCTCAAACTCACGCTGCACAGTCAGCTGCGTTCCACGAAGCTCATGAAAAGAGTGAAGAGGCCAAGAAAAAAGAAATCAACAAACAGAACGGCGAGGCTTCAGGGAGTGACGAAAATATTCCCCACGTTGAAAATTTAAAAATTAAAGACCCAAGCAGTGAAGACTTAGGTATGTCAACGGAAGACGAATCAAACGAAAAGAAAACAAATGTTTTGGCCGCAAGTAGTATACTTGAGGACTCGGCGGTAGAGGAAGATACAAAAGGTACAAAATCAAACGAGCATTCTGTCAACGAGTCGACGGAATCGACTGCGGAAGAAAAATTGAAAGTAAATGAAAGTGATAAGTCTCTTATAAAAGACGAAACTCAAAAACATCAGGTTGATGTTATAAATGATTCAGGCATTGAGTCTGGTACTCTGAATGCATAAATTTTGTATGTATTTCGCTACTCTATTTCATAATGAAAATTGCATACATTCATCTTAAGTTTATTAGAAGTCTGTTATGCAATTGAACTGAATAGATTAAGGATGTACGAAGTATCCGTTATGTTTCATATTTTTGATTATAAAAACGAATCTTTTTTTAATATTAAACATAAGAAGTTACTAGTCGTAAATTTACGATATAATAAATATAGTTTTTGAATAAATGACTATTTTGATAAATGTTACTACTAATTTTTTATACACAGTTTTCCATTAAAGTCCCTGATTTCTATGATATCCATGGAAAAGATACCGGAACGCTCGTTACATATGGAAAAATAATAGAATTCAATTTGTTGTTATATGTAGTCGACTTTTCAGTTATTTTAATTTCATTTTTAGATATTTGCTCTATTTCAGAATTTTTCAAACACTTGTGAATCCGCAAATTACTTGAAGATGTAAACTTCCTCTTACATATCTTGCACTGCTTGGAATGAACACCTAAAATAGTTATTAAATGTGTTATATAAATACTATTATTTTGTTTAAAAGTTTTTTTTTATTAAGTCCATATAGATTAATGGATTATTTTTACCGTTATGAAGTTCCACATGGTGATGTAAAATCCTTGGTTTGCAGAACCCTCTATAGCACACAGGACATCTTAAAGGCCAATTTCCTGTGTGAGAGTAGCTGTGCGCTTTTAAATCACCGGGCGTTGGAAAGGATCGATCGCAATCCGTGCATTTGTGTGGTTTCACCTAAAAGCAAGCATTTTCATGTTTTTATTTTTCATTTATATTTATTATTTAAATATAGGCTTCAAATTTTATCATTTTGGTATTTCTTTTTTTCTTAATTCTCCATCAAATGTAGAAAAAAATCATACACAACTGTAGACGTAATTTAGTGAAAAAAACTCGCCTTGTAATGTGTCATCCGGTGGTAATATAAATTCGACGACGCCGTGAAGCGTTTTCCGCACATCGGGCACTCATGTGGTCTCTCGCCCGTATGGATTCTCGCGTGCGTATTCAAGGAACTGCTGGTGCTGAACATCTTGCCGCAAATGGTGCAGCCGTGTGGTTTCTCGCCTTAATGGATATTTGCAAAAATAGAATTTTTATGCACTTTTAACGGCTTTGTTCTTTCTCTCTTCCAAGCGCGTTTGTCATCGTCGCGCGCGTTTTACACATACCTGTGTGCGTTCTCAGATGCCTTTTCAGCAGCGACGGCCTGTCGAAATTTTTTCCGCACGTCTGACATGGCAGGCGCTTCAAATACCTGGGATTTTTCGAAGTCTTGCGTCTGGTTTCACTGCGACAGCTTAAGTCCAGCGGAATGTCTTGCTCTAATTTTTAGATAAAAAGTTATTACACATTTTATAGAGGGGCGTGTATGTGTGTGCGCGCGTGGACCAGTAAAACGAGTTTTGCCACCGGTTTATATTGAGATACGAATTTTTTTAAAAACAGATTCATATACCTATACTGCTTATACTATTCGCTCGATTAACATTATTTTGTAAATAATTACACGTGCGAGGTGAAAGATTGATTTGTATCGACGACATGTATATATTTGTATTTGTATAAAAATCTGTGTAGGTAATTAAACAAGTAAACGCAGGCCACTTAATTTTAATGAAATGCGAAAATAACAGTTATCAAATTCCGAGCTACATGATAATTTTCACTGCACTGATCTATTTTCTTGATACGGTGTGATCGTTAAACAATTAAGTAATAAAAGCATATACATGTTTTACCTTTACATGCATATTTATTAATTATACGAAATAGTTTAATTTAAAATTCAACACCTAGCCTGCAACGCACACTTTTATTTTACTTTAAATCATAAATTATTGTTAAAAAACACACTCACCAGACATTTCTCGTAGCGCGCGTAATCCACGACGAGTTATCGTATACGGCTACAGGATAGAACTTACGCGAGTCTCCAGGGATCTATAGGGACGCAGGTGAGGACGAGGACGATCGCAAATCGCGGAAATAGAGTCTTGCTCGGCGCATAATGCCGAAGGGGCGGCGCGTGTCCGCAGAGGCGGAGTTTTTACAACCCTCCGATGATCGACTCGCGCGCGGCTTCTTTTCTTTTTTTTATTGTGCGGGTGTATCGGAGGCGAATCGAAGGTTTCATTGGGGTGATGTTTGTAAAGGTATGATTGTCGTGCTGTTTTTCAGGTGGGTTTTAACTGACTTTAAAAGATAAAGGAATGATGGCAAGACTTGATTTTATTTCCGTATCGAACAATCATTATTTTAGTATGAATCGAGTGGAAATTATAATTTCAATTTTACGTTTTATTATGTTTGTTGAAGTATGGAATTTAATGGTAAATTTTAAATATTTTAACTCGTATATATTTTTAATATTATACGGTACTAGATTTCGCAAATGCTTTATCACTTTACCGATTCAACGGAATTCGAAAAAACTATTATTGTTAATGCGGGAAACATTATTTGTAATAACTAGGTATTTACTCCGTTTAGCAAAACGAGATTTTGTCAATACTAATACTTGAAATTGAGTGTAATTTTTAAGTGTTCGCTTAATTGGACTCTCTACGAAAATGTTAAATATTTCATCATTTCAAATGAATTTTAATTAAACTAATGTGTCAACTATTTCGTGCCAGTTTTAAACTCGTAATACAGAGAATATAAATATAAAAATAAATTATATACCAAGTTTCCAAGGTTTTTACTCCTCGGGATTATTTCTATTAATGTACCAGACATCATCAGTAGCTGTTTGTCGGACAATGTTCCCCTGTAAAATACAAGTCATTCGCGCACTGTTAAACTGCGAAATGCGCACAATACAGTACACCCCAGAATGAGCTCGACTTTAATATCGTACGCTCTCTTCAGTATCGTACTGAAGTGACGTTGCAACATTTGTGAATGAAATGTGAAACGCGTTTTCATCATCTAATTAACATGCATTTTTATTTGTTGAAGCTGGTATACACATATTGACGCCAGTAAACCAGAAGTTATGATCGATCATCTGTTTCTAATAGTTTTCATTATACTTATTTAAAAAAAGAAAAAATGTTATATTAGAATGTCACAGTATTGATTAATAACTAAAATTATTAAAAATAAAATTTCATTTTATTTAACCGATTTTTCTAGGAAAAATTTTTCAAATAATAGCTACATACGCGCAACTATATGCGTATACAGAGAACTGAATACATAAATTAAACTTGACTTAAATAGGATATCTACACGTATAATGTATAGATAATACTTGTGTGGGCTTTGCTCATTCATTCTACAAACATTTTCCTTCAATTTTATTGTACACTCTTATACTCCTTCAAGCCACGGTCACATCTCACTTCTAAAAACAACAATCCTTTACATATACCTACTTCAAAATTACCATAATTCTAATACCACTCATATATGCCAGTCAACCCCTCAATATCGTTCACTCGCACTGTCGTGCACAAAAAAAACTTTCCCGTTAAAAGGCGCTAAAGGTCCTCGTCACTATCGGCGATTTTTCATACCTACCAAGCGCCTCGAGATAATCGACGAAACGCATCGGAATATACTTGCTCTCTCTCTCTCTCTCACCCTTCATTTGTCACCTGCGGGGGCGTAGGATATTAACGCCATTGATTTCCTCGACTCTCTCTTTCTCGCGGTTCTCTTTACAAAAAAGTTGTATATATTCCTTCCCCTTCGTCCCGAGTTACAACGCGTGTCTATATGACGCTCGCGGAACAGCATTATCATCGCCGATCAATTTGGAAGAGCACGAGCGCGCGGAAAACATCGCGTAATGCTCGATTTCAAACGGGGGAACAAGCGAGAGAGAGAGAGAGAGAGAGAGAGAAAGAGAGAGAGAGAACATCCGACCACCCGCGCCGAAGGTTAATCGCGCGAATGAAGTGAGTGAGAGCAGTTGGTGTGTATATACTGTATAGAAATACACGTAATAATGAAAGGTTGTGGGATCTTTTTGAATTGATGGTCCTTGATGAATATATATTATTCTAGAATACCCGTGATTATTAGAATTTAATGCGATGTTTAATTGCTCGATGAGCAAGATGTATTTATTTTTTTATTAGGGAAAATGTTGATTTCGACAAAGATATCGGGATTGAAGTTTCGCTTTTAATCGGTGAAATATGCAATTTCGCATTGTATGACGTAGCGCGGAAAATCCGATACTTATATCAGATAGTTAGAAAGATATAAATCAAGGCCGATTACCATCAATTACAGCATTTTTATCGAATAACTGAATTTCATTTCTTCGATAATTTCTCTTGTCTTGCGGAAGAGAGAAAAAAAATGCGAAAAAAAAAAAAAAAGAAAGAAAACATGCGCCGCGCTATACATAACATATTTGTATGTACATATTATCTTATAGGCTTTATAACGTACAGCTGCATATTTCACGCGCAGATAATTATCATCTTGATAAGCTTCATGAGCGATATATTTTATTAAACGTCCTTCACCAGCCCCGGATAAGACATTACATAGCGGTAATCACGATGATGTGTGATTCTAGAGATAAAAAAAACGAACATTCGCAAAAATGATAAATTTATCGTATAAATCAAATTTTATTCAAGTTTTGTTTTAAAATATCAATAACAATATCTCTAGTAAACAACATTTAGGTACGTATATTATATAAAAGTACCCGTGTTACCTTCGATTTTCAACCACCGTATCGTGCATTTCAATAAAAATTTTTTATACAAAACAAAACACCATCACGTACTTCAAAACAGGTTCGATATAATCAAACGTTTAAAAAAAAAAAATCACTTTCGAAAAATCTTATCACAGTGTCAGTGATCAACCCAAGTCGGGTGTGACTTGGAACTTGATCACTCGATTGTCAGGCACATTTTCAAGTTCCACCAGCACTAGGCTGTTCCTGCCTTGTTTCAGATATGCTGCTGGCACGTAGAGAGTTATCTGTGGTCCGACCTTAGGCCAATACCTGCCGAGGTTGTGTCCATTCACATAGGCGGCACCCTTACCCCAACCTTGGGTATCGAGGAAGCTATCCTGCAGCTCACCTTCCACTTCGAAGTGGCCTACGAGTAACTGCGGTCCGTCGTGTAATTTGCCTGTTTGACCATGAGTATTACGTACAGTAAGGTGTGCGTTATCAACGGAGCTTAATTTAAAACCCGTGACTGTCCAGGGACCCAGTTTGACATTGTTCACGTTAACGTTCCAGATCCCCTGAAAAAAATCATCAAATTAAATCGTTTCCCTCCTTCATTTCTAAACTAAGCTTTTGAGTCTCAATATTCACCTTGAAATCTTCCACATCGACGCTACCGTAATTCACGTGACCCATGTTCTCTACGAGCATGTGGAGCTTACCACCCTCGCCATTTAGGTTCAGTGAGTAACTCTTATCCATTCTGTTCATGTCACCTGACAGCTTGTTATTTACGTAGACAAGAGCTCGGTCCTTTACCGTAGCATTAAGTGTGCGCTCGCTCGGAGACGACGGCAGTTTGGTCTCGTACAGTACAAGCCAGGTTGGCTGTCCCAGGGATTCAAAAGTTGGTGGCACATCGTGTTGAGACCGTAGAGTCCCAAAGGTTGACCTGGCTTCCTCGCTGAAGAGGTCGAGCATTGGCGTCATTGTTATTGCGCCGTAGTCACGTTTCGGTAAAGCCTGCTGGACTTTGATATTCGGCATTGGGAAA
The DNA here is from genome assembly GCA_036873485.1 of Torymus texanus. Lineage (NCBI taxonomy): Eukaryota > Metazoa > Arthropoda > Insecta > Hymenoptera > Torymidae > Torymus > Torymus texanus. The sequence goes on along the minus strand of JAYJLV010009524.1, from coordinate 12,308 downwards.
TACTGAAATATTGATTTAATGGTTAAATTTGTAGCGGTAGTGAGAAATTGGTAAAGACGGGATATATAATAGCTATATATTATACTTTTGCTATGGTATCTTTAATTTGAAAGTATTTTGGAGTGAGGTCACCCGCTTCAGTGATCGGTGCATCGTAATCGTACGAAGTTAGCTGTGGCTGGTAGTTTGGGCCCATGTTTGCACCTAAAATACATATTATATACGTATGATCGTGTGATCGAAAAATGTAATATATTTTATTTAATCATTATTCTTATATAAATGCTAACCCGATGTGAATCCAAAGTTCGTTCCACCGAAGAACATGTAAAAGTTTACGGACACATTGAGAGACAGCATTTCGTCAAGGGTTTTCACTACATTATCAGCGGCTACCCTCTGAAATGGCTCAGACCAGTGAGTGAGCCATCCAGGGTAGTATTCCGAATTCACTAGAGGTCCCTGTAATAAACGCAGCATTTAATAGCAATTATCTACTACGAAATGGATAAATATAGTATGCAAGCATTCTATATACATTATACACAATCGCACCTTAGGTTGGAATTCCCTCAATAATTTGTAGTTATAATTGACGGGCGAACCACTCCCGAAGTCAATCGTCGTAAACACCTGAGGAATTCTACCGCACTGTAGCATTTTCCTCGACGGCCCATCCGTCGTAAATAAAACGGCGTCCTTGTCGACGTGACGGTCGAAAATCTCAAACATCTTTCTCTTGTACACATCGTCACAGGAGTAAAAACTTCCATACTCGTTCTCCACCTGCGTGCGAAACAGCGCGAATGAATTATTTCGTATAATATACAACGTTTGTAAATATATATATATATATATATATATAAGTGTAGAAATGATATCTCGATGACGCAAACATACCTGTACCATGATTACCGGCCCGCCGTTTCCTCGAAGGTATGGCTTGACTCTGGTTAGAATTTGTTCAATAAATCGTTCGGCATAGTGTATGTATCCTGGGGGAAAGAATTGCGACGATATTATGTTTGAAGAAAGTTGAACAAATATAGTGATAAATGTATGATTGTCACGTGGATTACTTACGCTCGTCTTTTGTACGTAGCTTAATGTCGGGTACACGGTTTAGTAACCAGTATGGGAAACCACCCTAAAAATAAAAGTTACTTTATTTATATACGTTCTTGACATTTACTGTTAATTGTATGTAAATTAAGCTGAAAATTATAAAAAATGTATCTTTATAAACTTATGCATATTTCATATGAGAATATCTCATGCAAACACTCTAAGATAAATATAGATAGAAAACAAAATATCATTGTACAATTGCTAATTATTAAAAAAAGATAAATAAACATCTAGCATGATGCGATCATTACGCGCGTATAGCTCTATGATATACAATGTACTTCTCAATGTCTTACAAAATCTCTTTCGGCACAGATATACGGTCCGGGTCGCAAGATAACGAGTAGATCTTCCTGTCGGGCCGTCTCGATAAACTCTATGATATTAGCGTCGCCGTCCCACACCCATTGATTTGGCTCGGGCTCGTGCATACTCCATTCTACGTAACTGCAACGACATGTCGATGTTCACATTACCTATATATATATATAACCGTATAACGATTGCTCGTCATAATTAGCAGGTTATAAGCCTGCGAGTACAGTGTAATTTTTTTTCTTTTTTTTTTTTATTTACGTGGTGACGGCGTTCAAACCGGCGGCTCTCATCTTTCGGAGTATGTCGCGCCAGGATTGTCTTGGCGCTCTGAAGTAGTGGAAACTACCGGCGACGAAGCGGAAGGGTTTGCCATCGAGAAGGAATTGATTGTTGTCGTAGTCGATTGCGAAACTGTAACTGCCGTTGGCCTGAAATTAAATGTGGTTGTAGGAATTTTTTGTTTGTTTTGAGACAAGGATTGTTAATTATATCGTTTGGTTGTTTAATGGTGAATTGTTTTACAATCAAATGCGCTATAATTAATCTGTATTCTAATACAGGGATTAAATAAGTGAATTCTTTGAAAAATTTTATTTATAGTTTAGTAGCGAAAGGTGTATAACTATAAGTTCTAGTGTAAGTAAAGACAAATGTAATATATACATTAACAACCGATTCTTCCAAGTTATAATTCATAAATAGCCAGAATGTAAGACTTTTATAGTTTTGTGAAGTATTAATATTATAAAGTAACTGTGAAAGTAATGTATTTTATGTATAATTATTCTTGTGGCTTAATGTATTTTGAAAAGCAATGCTACTTACTAACATTGACTTTTTAATATTTGTTAGACGATTTAAAGATAAGTAAAAATGGCGCGGTTTGCTTTATTATTTTGTGAAATTATTATAATATTAGATTCCAAGTAATACATACGTTAGCTGCTGATACGGCGAAATCACTAAGCATCAACAAACCGAGCAAGCACAGTCCTATCGACGCCTTCATCTTGCTTGCTTGCCTTCTTTCTTTCTTCGTTTCACACTCGATTTGTTTTCACTTATATTGCAGAATGGTCAATGTCTAGTCTCTACGCTGCCTCGTCACTCACGCGCTCATTCAAGCATCATCTTGCATTTTCCTTGGCTTCCAAGTAAAACTGCCTCTTTAGTCTTGTGTGTTTTCCTCTACTCAAATGGAGACTACTCGTCGGCGCCGAGTTGTAGCGCCTAATAAGCACAAATCTTGACGCTTGAGAGTCCCGTTATATGCCGATATATCAGAGTCTTGTCTTCATAAATCTACATTAGAGAATTATCTAAATATTATCGGAATATTTTTATGAATTTTATTATTTTCCGATTATGTATAGATACTATGCAATCGGATAAGCCTAAAGTGTTTTGACAGAAAGGATTGTTTATTTTTACGTATATGTTTTGCAATCACGCTACTTAGAGATCAATTTATAAAAATTAAGGTTTTCATAATTCGGTTTCTAAGAAGTGTGAGCATGTAATGTAAACTTTTGAATTGATTTTTTTTTGTGTAGCTTAGCAATTAATTCAATAAATATAGACATATAACAATATTTTTCTTATACTTCCCGATTTTCATTCTTCTTCGATGGTGATATTTTCATATTTGAATTTTATTACCGCTAAATTTATCAAAAATTGAGTACTTAATTTTGTTCAAGCTCTCTTAACGAAAGAGCTTTTATAGGTAAAAAATTAATGTAGACAATGTAAAACTACAGATAAACGATAAATATACCAACTTTCTCTATTAAGTATTTTGAAACAACAAAGATGATACAACCCGCATACCGAATGTTTGCTGAATGTATTAAAAATTAACCTAAAAGCTAGTGTCAATTAAAGATAACTATAATAATGAATTTAGACTTTTACATAAGTTAATATTATTATTGAAAACTTTTATTACCTGAAAAATCGTCGTTTTTAGCGGCTTGAGTGAATTTCAAACACTATAGGGGCTGAAAATTATTAGATCGAATCAACTATATATAATAAAATCTTGAATAACCAATAATTTAATTTCAAAGTGTACCGTTTGTCAAATGAACAACGAATGTCAGTAAAAAATGCATGTGAGTTGTAAATCAGTTTTTCATTAAAATCTACAGTATAAGTTTCACTATAATGAACTAAAAATATATACTGAGATTAATTTTAGCAAACCACAAATCATTTTTACACGAAATTGAATATAAAATATTAAATTTACCTTCAAAAGAAAAAAAAATTGTTCAAATTTGTTTAATACAGATCCTATTTCAGTAGTCTTCTCATACAGTAGAATTTTCCTTATATAGAGTCTGAGTTACTAAAGTCTGATAAAGCATGTCAGAATTAAAAAAATATGTCAAAATGTATAATAAAACGTGCGCTAGCATAAAGAACTGTGCATTCAAGCTTAAGATGATATGAAGAAAAAGATGTCAACATTATTAATGTTTTAGTGTTTCTACTCACGTACTTTTTATCTTACATACTTTCTTATATTATTTTACTTTTAATTAAAATATATTCAATTGCTCCGTTTTATTAAACTGTTCTTAAAGAAGATACTATGAAAAATAATTTTTTTAAACACGTAACTTTAATACTTCAAGTTTATCCATTTTTCAACATTTTTTGGACCATTGCAGAATTGTTACTGTTACTGCAGTTTATATATACTCGGTTAAATTGAACATACGTTTGAATAGACCCGTACACATACATATGTAAATTATTTTCGCCAACCTTGCTTGACATAATAATAGTCGAGGACCTTAGCTTTAGAAGGTCAAATATTTTCTTGTTAGTTTAGTATTTGTAAATTTTATATTTTTTGAATGATTGAATTTTTGAACGATTTATTTTAAGTGTTGCTTAGTTTTTCATTCCAAAGAGATCTTTATACAAGATTAAGAATGGCTATGTTTTCATAATGATTATATAGCTACAAGTTTCTTAAAATAACAAGATTGAATTTTTGAATGTTGTAATATTAAGATAGGCAATAGTACTTATTTTTTAATCAATTATTTTGGTAAAAAATGATTATAAATTTGTTTACGTAAGTAAATTAAAAACAAAAATTATTTACGCTGCTTTATTCTTTTTAACTTCAAGTAATTATTTGTATAGTTCATTATTCAATATATAATATAGGGATATTTATAAAAAACACGAAAACATTATTTTTCAATATAAATTTTTTATAATTAAAGATTTACAGAATTAGGTATAATTAAAATAGTCACAAGTCAGTATTTAATTACATATAATAATCATACTTTAGGTGCGTCAGGATAATCCAATACTGGAACTGTTTGGAAATTGATTTTGCGATTTTTAGGTACGAATTCTAATTCCACTAAAATTAAAGTATTTTTTCCTTTTTTCAAATAAGGAGCAGGAACATACAATGTTAATTGGGGTCCAACTAGAGGCCAATATCTTCCGAGATTATGACCATTGACAAAAGCAATTCCTTTGCCCCATTTGGCTGTATTTAAGTAAGTATCTAGTGGTTCGTCTTTGATATCGAAATGGCCGATAAGAATTTGTGGGCCGCTAAACAGCGTCTCTGTTTCATTTACGGATGGTTGCTCGACATTTAAAGATGATTCTGGAACTGTATCGAATCGAAAACCAGTTGCATTCCAAGGTGTGATCTTGATATCATTTAATGTTACGTTGAATATACCCTAGTAAATAAAGATTTTTTTATTATTTTTATACTTATAATTGCTTTTTATTAATTCAAAATTTAATACAAAAGGACTATTTTGAATAATTTAATATACTATGATAAATAAATTGAAAAATATTCTGATGGGCATTTTATTATTTTGAATTGTAATGCTTATATTAAAATGTACCTTAAAGTCTGCAACGTCGATATTGCCAAAATTGACGCGACCTTGATTTTCCACTAGTACCTTGAGTTTCTTAGCACCCGAGGTCGTCAAACGTATACTATCAACATTGTGTGTTCTAAGCAATGTACCAGAAAATCTGCCATCTAAATAAATTAATGCTCTGTCTTTTGGCACTGCATAGAGTGTAACATTGTTTTTTGAGCTTTCGCTGAGTGGAAGATCAGCCTCATATAAAACTAACCAGTGCGACAGTTTCAAAGCTTCAAAAGTTGGTGGCTCGCTTGCTTGAACTGTTTTCGTACCGAATAATGCTCGTGCTTGTGGACTGAATAATTCCATAGCTACTCGCATAGCTACTGTTCCATACTCGCCTTTCAAAGATACGATTGGCGTTGGTATATCAGGTAATGGCAGATACTAGAAGAATTCGAATATTGAATGTTGCATTAGTTAAAAAAATCATACTTAAGTAATAGCAACTGATAATTTACCTTAGAGATAACTTTTCGAATTTCAAAATACTTGTCGGTAGGATCTCCGGCCTCAGTCAATGGTGCGTCATAGTCGTAAGAAGTCAAATCCGGAACATAGTTGCCAAATATGTTAGCACCTTAAAATAACAATGATTTATTAGTTACTGGGCAGGTAATTTTATGATTGACTGTTTATGTGAAAGACAAAAAGGTATTTATATCGAATGGAATTTTGACTGCTATAATATAAAGATAACGAGTATAATATATAATTATGTGAGTTGTATAAAGAAGGGAACATGTTTCGACATTTTTCGAAAACTATATTTCTATGAACTTTAGTGATCTTTAACTATTATACCAATAATGTTGACTATATATTATTGCTCCAAATTTATGTATGTCATAAAAATAAACAGTAAAAAATTAAATTTCTGAAAATAACGTACTAAAGCAAAGTAATGTTAATTTACTGAAATATTTGACAACTATGTATACCTATAAATAGTTAAATGACAAACCTATCCATATAAAGTTAACTGAAAAATAGTTTGCTTATGGTTACCATTTTGACTAGAGTAATTATATCGATATGTAGATTTTCTTAAATATGAAAAGTTACAGATTATTATTTCAACAAACTTGGACTTTCGGCAAAAAATTACGTATATAGTCAACTCTGACTATATAAGTATGCATAATCTCATCTCAATTTCAGTAATACATAATTTGATACAGCTGTATATAAGAGAGTCTTGCCTAGTACCGGCGCCCATAGCTGTTTTGTCCATATTATGGACCAGAGCTCGATAAGTTTTGTTCAATAATAATAAAAATTCAAAAAGTTATTGGAAAAAATAAAAAGTTGTTTTTTTTCGCGGTTTTCCAAGGAATAGTTGTCAGTCTCGTAAGTAGTTAAAATGTTGATTTGGCTCTAACTTTCGAGAATCTATTTTAAATGTAACGGTTTCAGACTATGTTGATAAGAATGGTAATATATGGATCGACAACGACATCTACCAATGGCAACGAGATTGTAAAGACACGGGAATTGAATGCTAAGGTTATTCAATATAAATAAATAAATAAACATTTTCTCTCATTATTATACCTGAAGTGAATGCGAAGTTAGTTCCACCGTAAAACATATAAAAATTAACAGATGCACCAACTGATAACATTTCATCCAACATGTTTGTTATATTTTTCGTAGCGACTCTTTGGAAAGGTTCCTCCCAATGCGATAACCATCCAGGATAAAATTCAGAATTTACTAATGGACCCTTAAGTATTCGTTAGTTTAGCATATCAATATGTGTTTAGATATGATTTTTATAATTTTATATTTAATTCAATATTTATCATTTATTTACCTTCGGTTCAATTTCTCGCATCAATTTAAAGTTTTCCGTTACGTTAGTAGAAGTACCGAAGTCAACAGTAGCATAAGCACCAGATACAGGCCCACAACGTAAAGCTTCTGTGTAAGAACCATCAGTAGTATATAAAATCGCATCATCTTCAACATGACTTTTAATAATTTTTGTCAATTTTTTCATATAATTATTATCACACGCATAAAAACTTCCATATTCATTTTCCACCTAAAATAGAGTAAAAATTAATAATAATAATAATAATAATATAGAAACAAAAATTATTCATTCTTATTATTGATATTCTACCTGAACCATAATAATGGGTCCTCCTTTACCCCTTAATAGCGGTTTGAGTTTTGTTAAAAGCTGATTCAAATATTCTTCTGCATATTTTACATATCCTATTAAAGAAATATCATTATAACAGAAGTTCTTTGATTTATTTTGAATGTCACTTATTTTGTATTTTATTACATAAACTAAAGAAAGTTATTGTTATTTAAATATAAATAATATTACATACTTGAATCATTGGTTCGCAATTTTATTTGAGGCACTAACGTTAGAAGCCAATATGGAAATCCTCCCTTGATAAAAAAATCATGAATTATATGATAATTATATAACAGTTATAACATTATTTTTTATTTCATGAATCTATTATCCCTACAATGAATTTTCAATTCAAATTTACAGGATATCGGTAAAAAAAATTTACTATTTAGAAAATACTAAGAACTGTTAAACTAAAAATATACAATAAATGAAAATACTTACAAATTCTCTTTCAGCACAAATATACGGACCAGGTCTTAGCAAGACTAATAAATCTTCCTCTTGCGCCAATTTAATAAATTCAACAATATCTGCGTCACCGTCCCAAACCCATTTGTTTGGTTCAGGTTGGTGAAAACTCCATTCAACGTAGCTGTTTAATTATGATAATTAATTTCCCATTTATAATATTAAATGTAAGATTTTTTATCAAAGTATATCATTTTATGTTTAAAAACTATAATTATTTGAAAGTTCCAACAAAATTTTTTATGTTTCTGAATCGGGGTTTCAAAGTAATTTAAATTTAAACTAATTTTTGAATCTTTACTTTCTAATTAAAAAAGCTTTAACTAAAGATTCAAATCTTAATTTTATATTAAAATAGGATAATAGAACTAACTAAATATTTTTAGAATCCTGGTGTGGAAAATAAACTAAATATTTCATTAAAAAAATGTTTTGTGAATATTCTCTAGTACCGTTTATGGTACATTAAGTACGACCACATGGAAAAAACTATCTTGTGAAATTTTAGAATTACTTCGACAAAAAATTACTATACCCCTCTACTAAATGTGTGACATTCTTGCTTGCCATTAAATTTTACGATAACTTTAGTAATTTTACTATAGAAAATAGCAAAGTAGAAATTCATGGAACAAATTAACACCGACACAGAAATATGAACCTTAGATCTTCAGACTATCAGGCCACACTCCTTACCTCTGGACAATTGACGCACTTACACGAATTGTGTTTTGACTCGTCTACATATTATACACACTGTACTGCATGTTGATGAATTTGACCACTTTAGTTATTTATTTATATTTTTTAATTACTCTATATAAATATACCACATTTTGATTGAATTAACCACTTTACGTTATAATGCAAGCATGAAAAGGATAAATAATTATTTAGTTATATCTTGGTACCGACAACGTGCGACAGTGTGTCGGTAATTTTAATTTAGTAGCTATAATAGTTTTTGATTCAATACGTTCAATAATAGTTAGAAATCGATTAAATTTGACTGAAAATACAAGTATGTCCTCTGTTTAACAGAGATTCCTGTAATTTTTAAGAAGGTATTTCTCTCTGAGCATTTAAAAATATAATTGAATATGAATGATATTTGTGCTTTATATACCCACGTTGAAACAGCATTTAAGCCAGCAGCTCTCATTTTCCTAAGTCTATCTCTCCAATATTGCCTCGGAGTTCTAAAATAATGAAAACTTCCACTAACATATCGGAATGGTTTTCCATCTAGTAAGAATTGATTATTTTGAAAATCGATAGAAAAACTTGAAGAATTTATAACCTGTAGTAATAAAAAAATGCATTAATAATTTTTTATGCAAACATTTATATTAAATAGATTCCATACTTTAGGTCTCATTGTCATATTGGTTTTTATATATACTACGGGAATTGCGCCCCCTTACGCGAATTCCCAAACTTTTCTTCTTTTTGTTCTGCTAGCTAGCTATATATATTCATCGTTGTTGCGGTTCAATGTAAGAGGCCCCTCCTTGATTTTACAGCCTCTTTTGAAATTAGAGTTCAAATACTTAAAAAAAATAAAACAATTCTAACTTTTAAGTCCCTTCTCCATTTACCTAAACAATTCGATTTATTATTTATTTACACTAGATCAAACGCGCGCTACGTGCGCGTAGATACTCTGTGCTTTGCATATAAATTCCAAAAACAAGGAAAGAAACCTTATAATACAAATATAAACAAACGACATCATGTTGTCATGCACATAGCTATATAGCATGATAATGCTTCCGACTAATCAGATTGCGAATAAAATGCAAAATAAAAAAGCCATCGATTTTAATAAAGGGGATGATGTAAAGATATGAAATTTTTGTAGTAATTTATATAAAGATATGAAAGTTTTTTAGTAATTTATATAAAGATATGAAATTTTTTTAGTAATTTATATAAATTTATATAAATTTTCTAATCTTTTTATTTTTAGCCAACAAATTAATATATTGTACTTACACGTGTAAAATCTCAATAATATCAAAGTTGTTGATACTTCTATAACTTCTTTGAAAGAATTTTTAGAAAGATTATAATTTGTTTAATTTGCTATTTTATTTATATATATGGTAAAATAAGAACAGTTTTTGAGTTGGTTAACCGATTGGGATGGGTTGAATTGAATTCAGCTAAGTTGGGTTGGGGCAATTTAAGTGTGGAGGGGCTAAGGTATTGGAATCTATTTATTTTCTTAGTTATTTGAACCGTATATTAAAAATTAAGGAGAAGCTGCTTAGGTTAAACAGCGTTAGCGGCAAAAATATTTTATAATATAGATAGATAAATCATATTTATAAACTATGATCAGTTGAATTTCCATAAATCATAATATTACACTTCATAAAGAGGTCTTATCTTTGGATTTTAAAGTTTTATCCTATAAAAATCTATGAAGCAATTTGGAAGAAAAGTTACAAGAAAGTTAAAATACTGAGAACGTTGTGTCTTTCCATAAAATAAGTGTAGAAACATCTACATTTATTTATCTAATCAGAAATAATATTTTTTGTGATATACATTAATTCAAAGTATAGGTAGGTAGGTTCAAAGCATAGGTATATACGATTAAATCGTCTTTACGCCGAAAAAATTATGTATGGAAATTCAAAGGAATAATATGATTTCCTTAATTCCAATAAAATTAGATAATAATTCATTTATCTCCGTTGTATTTCAATATATACGGACAAATAAAATAATGAAATACATCATTTCTTATTTTGAATATTGCTGATATATCTGATTTTATAATGAGATTGTTATATTATATTAAAAAAGTTAGTTTATTAAGTTGATGCAAGAAAACATGTCAAAGATACAAACACGTATACAGACACATAAATATTAATGTAAACACAAATATACGTCTATAGGTACATACGCACATGAGTATATAATAAAATTAGTTTTCATTATATTATTGACAAAAATATTGATTGTATATTTCTTGAACTTACATTAGATACACCTAAGGTCGCATGACAATTAAATATTAATGGACTTAACAATAAACTTATAAGAAGAAACATTTTAATGTAAAGACTAAATGATGCTACTAAATGGACTGTTAGAAAGCGACTGCTTAATCACTAGTAAGCACAATAACACTGACAACGAACCAGGTTATTAATATTTACTGATAGTGCATATCTTAAGCTGTGTTTTCAGTTCATACACAACGTTCGTATACATTGGCCGACTCTCGAGATTCAATATAGTTTGCATGTATCTATACTCAACATAATAAAAAAATTTAATTTTTAGTTCTTGATTAGAAAAGATTATAATTTGAGATAACTTTTCGCCGGATGTAAAAAACTTGATGTAAAAATGTCGTTAAAATAAATTTTTGTATATATTCTAAAATATGCTAATGCAAATATATAATTAAATAATAAACATAAGAGGAGGGATAACATGAATCGAGACATCTATTAGAAGATATCTATTCCCTTTTTTATACATATCATTAACAGTTTCTTGAGTTTCTATAATACGATTTCATAATTTATCGTTATTTTGTCTCTTATTCAATAAAGTAATATACGATTCGCTGCGATGATCAATACTACATCTACTATAACTATCTAATATCTAGAGGAAGGATCAATAACCCAATAACCCAACAACGTACTTAAAAGATAGTAAAGAAGAGTCAAAGCGTGATTTTTATTAAGGTACGATAGATAAATACATAGTACATACATTTAAAATAACCGATTATAGTATCTACAGGAATACTTACCCAAGATTCTGCAAACAAACGTTTATTAATATAATAATGATTAAAATAGAAAACTGAATGTTTACTGGTTTTGTTTTACAGACAAAAAAAGGGAATATCAACTATACAAAATAGAATATTAGTGTTATGAGTATGCTACTGCTTGAGAAAAATAATAGCCAAAAATTTTGGGATATTTAAAATGATTTTTCCAACTACTTCCAGATGTATTCGATTATTTGACCGTGTTTTGCGCCGTATCAGTGATTATTTCGTAATAAGACTGATATACTCGATATTAATAGATGCCAATGTAGTGTCTCCTACTTCTACGCATTCAGTAGTATCCGTATCAAATGCAGTGATTCTTCCTGTAGTGGTGATGCCAGATGTCAATCCGCTGTTAGTGGAGGATTGCTGTCCGTTAGTCGTACCTTGGGATGGTTGTTGTGTAGTTGAGGACTTCGTAGTTCCTCCAGTGGAAGTAGGTGTACTCTCGGTGATGTCAGTTTGTCCCGAAGTATTTCCGCCCGTATCGGTTGTACCAGAT
>JAYJLV010009306.1:0-10000 GCA_036873485.1 Torymus texanus | reverse complement strand
GGGTGAATTGTAGCTTTACGGCAATATTTTGGCTATTATTAAAAGGGGTAAATGAAAAAGGCCTATTTGAAGATACGAAATCCGGGGTTATTTCGATTTTCAAAAGAAATGGACTTATTCGGTTATTCTGAGAAACCACAGATATATAACAAATGAAATAATGATAAACTTAAAAAAATATCAAGTACCCCCTTTTTCTAACAAAAATGACAAAAAAGTAATTTAAAAGAATATTAGAAAATAGTTATACCGTACTAGACATTGCCCCTTTGAACTCACTAGAAAATTCTGACGTACAGACATCAGGGGGTGAATGCGTACCAGCACTCGATATTTAAACTTGCTCGGCGGTGCCTTATAACCGTAAACTTAAATCGACATATAAGGCACGCGCTTTTACGTATATCCATAAATTACATAACTATTACTACGCGCACGTACCCCTGTAACACCAAAAATTCACTTTATATATATGCGACAACAAAAGAGCAGAGAACGAAATTGAGAGCAAAGGCCAACGACCTCTGTAATGAAAAATAAAAATAAAATCGAGAGTTCTATACCGCAGCTCTCTTTATCTCGTTTAAAACCTATTCATCGAACAAACATGATTCCTATACACATAAACCATGCGTAAAACAGGTCGCACCGCATATACGACCTAAATAAACATTTCCCTAGATTAATTCCCCTCCAACCGCGATCTATCCATCCCCCTCCAACTAAAGAAAAAAAAAAGGATAATTCCTGTTCTACTCTCTTGAGACCCCGCGAAACGAAAAAATCCAACAGTTGCAACAGCAGCAGCAACAGCAGCAGCAGCTCCCGCGCGATTTTCTCTCTCTCTCGCGATATATAGACGAGAAGTGGTGGAAGAGGAAGGGAGGGAGGCTACACGGCCGCGGGAGGTCGTTGTTCGCCTCGACGTTAGTGGGACACTTTCGGTGCTACACTAGGCGGTGAGCGCGAACGCTCGTGACGTCGACGCAGGCACGCGCACGCGCTCTTTATGCTTCATGCTCGATCGTCCTGTAAGCGAACGCGCCAAAAAAGGACGCGCTCGTGTGCTGCACTTTCGTCTTTGTTGATGTTGTTTTGTTTTGGGTTTATATATACATGTATATAGGTGCTGTAGAGTTAATTGATCTGGTTATCAGAGGTTCCGGTGAATTAGGTATGGAGATAGGATTGTTAGAAGAAATGGATCGGATTTTTGTTATCTAGGCGAGCTAATTTTATTTCTAAAAGTCTTAATGTAACGATAAAAGGGATGGTACTTTAAAATACTGAATTTATTAGGTTAATTTCATTCGGTGAACAAGTATTATTAAATTTATTCGAAAATTTTCTGGAATACGTGAAATGCATTATTAATTAATCTTTTTAATTAAAATATTAATAGTAAGAAATCCGATGAATTATCTGAAATTGAAAAATAGTTTTATATTCATACGTCTGTCCTGTCGTATATAATTTAATTTGTGGAATTTTATAATACAGAAGCTTAATTAAATTAAAATCGGGGTCGTTGTCTGCATGCAAAAGATAAAAAAATTGTTTAATTTTTTTTTTTTTTTTTAAGCAAAAGTACAACATTTTTTCCCTCCATACACTTTTGTAAGGGAATTCAAGAAGAATGCGGCTAAAGTTAATTAAGTACATAATATCGGCTACTATACAGCTATATACTGTCTCGACACTCGCGTACAATACAAAACATACTTCACTTCTATTTTCTACAATAATTCCGCGCAACTATTTTCCACACCATCCATTATAAAATCGTCAACTTTTTCAACATTTTCTTTTCAACTATACGTATATAATAGGTACACTTAACCAGACACATCTCTGTCGTCATCGTCATCATTATCATCATCATCACTGGCCTTTTGTTATAAACTATACCACCGCTATACCTCTCCATTCACATTCCGTGAAACTATAAGTTCTCCTCGATAACAGAAAAAACCGTTAGAGGCGCAAAAAGAATCTACACACACATACACACGCGCGCTAGCGCGTAAACTCGCACGGTGTTACGTTATAACGATACTATTATACAATGATCCGGAGGATCGATGTCATTGTTCGGTATATATATGTATACGTATATGCGCAAGTTCCGATACACTTTCGTTATATATTAGTCGACTGTGTCGATGACCCAGTGAAACAATTATTTTTTTTCCCTTTCATTGTAAGGCTATACTACTTATAGCGATGTGCGTTTTTTCTATCAAGGGGATAAAACATTTGTTTATATACGCCACTTGTCCGCAGAAATACGGTCGCTATACGCTGCCAGCCATCACGTGATTTTTGCTTGTAATTGTAACGGCTATATATATGAACGGAATTCGAGAGAAAAGTCCAGAACAATTTTACGAGTATATCATTTTCTTTTATCCAAGCTTTACAGCGACGAAGAAGCTTTCGTAGAATGCCAACTATTAAAGTCCTCGAGTATCGTCTATATATATATATATATATATATATATATATCGTATAAATAGAAAATCAAAAAAATTTTTAATCGGATAAAATCAACTGCATTGATATCGCGTTTTAGTTCTACTTTCTATTGGCATTAAAAATTTCTCGAACGGCATAAAGAATACAGTATATATTAACGTTAATGTGAAAAATTTTGCAACCCGATCTATTTCGATAGAATTACAAATACATAAAACTTATCGATATAACGACAATGTTCAAAATCCAGACAGCGTTTGTAGATTTAGAGCAGCTGGTCGTAGAATTCGTCAACATTCCGGTTTGTATGTTCACATACCGGGCGTATATAGAGTAAGAAAATTTTTAAATGTATCTATATACACTCTTGGTATGCACAAACATATACATATATTCACACATATAAGCATTCCCATTAGTTTACAAACCCAGATAAGAATTTTTGCGCTATATATTTCTATATGCGTTGCCTCGCACACTGATCGGCCGAGGATACGTATATACATACAGAGAGAGAGAGAGAGAGAGAGAGAGAAAGAACTTCAAAGCGATTTCGTAACTTTCGCCGCCGATGGTGCCGATAATAATTGTACCGTTATTTTATTCATCATTACGCGCAATAATTATCATCATTATTACCATTCGTATACCATACTTCTCGAGTTCCAAGAAAGGAAGAAAAATAAAATCAATACTCGCGTATATATACATTTAGAGTACGTGCACTCTGCTCACCCCCTATACAAGAATTTCAAAAAACTCCTCTCAACCGCATTCCCTTGCTTATATATACTATATACCACCGTACTCGTAGCTCGTGTCGTTGACCTCGCATCCCTCCCACTCACCTTCCCTCTTCCGTTCAAAAAACCCTTTCGCGCGCTCGGTATATATATGTGTGTGTGTGTCTAACGCGCATGAACCTCTATCTCTCTCTCGGGCGTGCGCACGTTCGCAGTAGAGTAACGTAGCTGTGGCCGGGCGAGAGCAAGCGAGCGAGCACGCGCAATCGATGAAAAGAGCCGAGCTATATAGCTGCATGTAGCCGCTGTGCTGCGCACGCGAGTTCATTGACTTCTGTGGCCACCGCGTGTATATATATATATATATATAAAAGCTTGCTCACTTACTTGCTCGTTCTCGTGTTGTAACGTTTCGCTCTAGCCACTGTCTGTCTGTCTATCTCTCTATGTGTATATGTGTATGTATAAATATATCGTTGCAATAAACGAGTGCAAGAGAGATAAGTTGGCACGGAGAGGGCGCTGCCCACTCCCGAGAAAGAGAGAGAGAGAGAGAGCACGCATTCTATTTCCATGTCTGTCTAGGAGGAGAACGTATAAGCAGCGTGTAACTATATGAGCATTGACACGTTCGCAGAGGGGAGACTTGCTTAATTGCGAAGAGAGAGGGTAGGGGTTTACGAGCTTTTGTTCGGTTGCTCGCTACGGTAATTGGGTGAACGGGAAGGTGTGCACGAGCTTAGAGTGGATGCGTGGGAATGTAAAGTATATGTGTGTGTAGATGGGGCACGATGAAAGTATGTGGAACGGTCAATAAGATTTTCTCTTGCGAGATAATTCCATGCTTTGGTACCGTTATTTTAATCCATTTTTATATATTCACAAGGAATTTTCTAAAAAAGTGATATCTGTGATTTTGTAGCGATTTGAAATTTAACATGCTTAATTCAACAATATTATAAGAGACATTTAGCGCTGCTTATCTAAAACTGTATATTTATTAAAACAAATCGGTTTGGAAAATCACCATAATCTACCTTATCCAAAACTCCTCCTAAATCCACCCACCATTCGCGGGCATTTTCCAATCTCCCACATCGCCTCCACCTTTTTCACTCTCATCAGAGCCTTCGCACTTGCTCAACTCTCTCTCTCTCTCTCTCTCTCTCGAACAATATCTCACAGCAGCGACCCGACGCTCGCGTATACATTTCCCACACGCGATTTTCGCTCCACCTCTCCCCTCTCTCTCTCTCTCTGTCTCTCTCTCGCTCTCCCGTAATGATACATTTTCCCTGGCACCTAATAAGCGGATAGCCGTGTAAGAGCGGCGCTTGCAAACTGATGAAATTTCGCAAGTATGTGTGTGAGTGTATGTATGTCTTTCTCGTTTTACAACGTGGCTGATTTTTTTTGTTTCGTCGACGAAGCCGAGTAGGCGATTCTCTGTATCCTTGAAGCGATCGCATTTATATAGAATGGGAATGTGTATTGCGGTGTGTATAAAGCTTTGTTGTGTGTATAGTATGCGTATAGATGGGGTAGGGATTGAGGTAAGTGAACGATGATTGGTTTGACTTATGAACGGTGATTAGTGTTTGTTTGTAGGTTGGAAGGTAAATATTAGAAATAAAAAGGCTCTTTTGTGGGAGAACTGTTTCGTCGTTTGATCACGTTTTTTTAACGTGTGAAATGAAATTGTTGTTTATTACTTGCTGTTATATAAGAAGTCAAACAGCTTTTTTTTCTTTATTATTTAATTTCAAATTCTCCTTATTTTCTCGCAAGGCATTTTACTATACTCGCAACATAATATTAATATTCAATAAACAGGGGTCAGCAGCTTTCATACTCGCGCTGCTTTTAACGCTTGCTTTATGTCGAAACACATCTAAACTGTAACAGGATACTATACATTATAAATCAAAACAATATTTTATTTCACACTCCGCAGTGATATATTACAATTTTGACACCGCAATCAAAATATTATTCGATCCCTAACATTTTCCACATATCAACAATGACACCACAGCATAGCTCGCCTGATTCTTTTGTCAGTTCGCGAATAGAATCGAGAAAAAGAAAAAATCACATCGATAATCTTTATCTATTTCAGAAACTTCAAACGACTTGTATATTATACATACACCATCTTTAAAATTCAAATTGTTTAGTCGTTACATCGTTGGTTATATAGTTATAGCAACTCGTAGTATATGCCGCATATATACTACCCCAGACGCATACCGCTAGTCTTGAACTTTCCATAAGCCCGTTCTCGATCGAGCTTTGCAAAAATCAAGTACACGGCGCCGATCGATATCCCACACATACTTGCCACTATAGACCATATATATATATATACATACTCACGCTGCCGTGGAGCAGGTATTATAAGTCGTGTAACTTACCTGCGCGCGCTTTCGCAAAGTACATATGCACATTATATAGAGAACGCAATCCTCGAGAATGATGCATGTCCGTACCTCAAGGCGACTTGGGGTCAAAGACACCTCTCCTAGTCTCCTTCTCTGCTTTCCATTCTCCAACCTGACGAAGTCGAGTATAGATATATATAAACAGTTTGCTATAAGCTTTCGATTTTGAACCTGTGTGTGTGTGTGTGTTTGTTTCTCATGCACGTTTTTACATTGGGTGTGTGAACAATGAGATTTTTGGGATCTCAGGAGTATCGTAAAATATAGCGAATATGAAGTTGCAATCGGTTCGGTTCTATATAGTAAAAGAGTATTCAATCTCGTGAGTGAAAGTTTCGACGCTGCAGTCGCGGTGTTTTGTAACGCGCATTGTTAATTCGTATGGTTTAGTATATGCGATCGGCTGATAAATATAAATATATAATATGTACCTTGCATGAGATACATAAACCTAACATGTATATTTATATACAATACAAAAGTCTCCTCGTAAACTGTACAAGAGAAAACGGTAGATGCATTCATTTGGTATAGGTGAAGAATCTCAGCCGTCCATAAGGAAGCAGTGCACTAAAGGTTCTTTTTAAAAGTGCGACATTATTATTATTACCATCTGAATTGTTTTATCAAGCTGTTCGCTTGATTCTCATTTTCACTGAAAGATTTATGTGGCGTTAAATCGGCTTCCATGTTGCCAACGTAAGCACTCTTATTCTCTTACACTCGCTCGTCCCGATGAATGCACCCTAAAAATATATTACCCCGTTTCGTATCTACTCTGCAAAAATCTTCATAAATAATTTCATCTAGATTCAGCAGTGGTGGCAGCAGAAACTGAAATAGAAAAATGAAATATAATGAAATTTCTTCCATTGCTGCTTTATATATTAATGATCCATTGTTAATAATCTCCCAGACGAATATAACTAAGGATTAAATTTACCCCCGTCGGTTTAATCACCCCGACTGAATTCTCAACTATGCAACGCCTGCCGGTTTAATTTTATTCAATCGTTAATCAAATAATATATCAATTGGCACGCTACCACAGTCGTGTATTAAGTATACTATACTAGTCATATATCCATGAGCGCTGCCCGAGCTTCACTTTTCTCAGAGAAACGAAATCAACAAATTTAATATTTTCGACTTCATTATTATACTTTTTATTAACATTATTTTTCAGAAAGCATAATATATTATTTATACTAAATAACAGATTTAATTTCTAAATTTTGAGGTTAGGAAACAAATCGGAACAGTATATTTATGTTGTAATTAAATTATTCAATATACAATATTAATCAATTGGGATATTATACGACGCTACTCAGACCGGATATTAAACCATCAACCATTCGCATTGCTTCTTTAAATGTTTCACAGCATCCTGTCATCTCTTTTTTAAGAGAGGATATAAATATATATTTTTCTTCTGTTATACGCGACCGCATTTTTAAAAATATACCCCACGTCGTCGGGTTAATATCCAATTGAGTTTTTTGTTAAAAGAATCCCGGTTTCTATAACCAATTTATTAGCGTAAAACTCAGCAACTCCATTAATGGTACGGGGCCAATAAAAGATATAAATTAAACGAAACGCGTGGTCACGCGTACACCGCCGAGAGTGCTAATTAGGTTCGATATGTCTGGGTCGAATAGGTTGGCGCGATCTATACCGCATTCCTTATGGACGGTTGGAGGTGAGAAGGAAGATATATATATATATATATATATATGGTGCGGAGTGGCGATAAGAGGCTAAGGATTGAGTTGTTTGTATGTATATTATATAGTTGATGGGTATGGGCGTTGAGTGACGTTGAAAATGTGAATTTTATAAAGAACTTTGTTGTTAATCGAATTGTTATTTATTTACTATTTTAAAATGAATTTATTCATTTACTTAATGTAGATTATCCAAAGGCTCTTAAACATATGATTAAATAATACAGAATTATGTAGATTCAAAACGAAAGAATCAGCGATAAGTCTTTTACTGGGGGGTAAATAATTGAAAAATACCGACTAATTCTATATTAAATTATGCTGTAAAAATTTAATTCCACTGCTTTAGTAAGTGAATATATTTACAAAAGTATCAAAAGATTTTCTCGCTTATTCACCTTAGTTAGCGCCTTCCTACTTATTCATATTTACAGAGCATCTATGTGAGATTTAGATGAAACATTGGTTCCGAAAACTGATTAAGAAAGAGGTCAATTAAAATATTCACGTTTGTTAAAAAGATTATAAAAAATGAAAAAAATTTCTCATAGAAAATACTTTTCTCTTAACGATAATCAGATCATTTATAACAATATTCTAACTATCCAGTCATTCTAAAAACACGACATTATATCGTCGAAAAAAAGCTTATCAACCAACACATCTAAGATCAAACCCAAATTACACGCTTTACCAAAACCATGACGTCTGGTACCACCGGACCGTTCATTCATTCATTCATTCACGAATCCATTTATGAAAGACCGCACAACGCGCATCGCTTCACGAGCATTGCGAAGTCTTTCTCCCGTAAATATTTCTAGGGCGAAAAGAGCCGTATACATCGCTGACGACGACTAAACCACGCAACAACGCGCGCACATAACACAGCGAGTCCAAGGGCTTTCGGTGAAATCTAGGATTTATCGGTGAACGTCCGATTTTCGTAACGATTGAGAAGGTTATAGTACTCGAGCGCTTCGTGTCTATATGTGTGTCTGTATATGAAAGTTCGTGGTTATATGGCAGTGCTGTCACATTCAGACCTCGACGACCCTGATGTCAATTTCGCTTAATGCGTATATATATAATACACGTGAGAGAGATAATGACGGTAGCGAGAGAGAGAGAGAGAGAGAGAGAGAGAGGGTTAGGTACTGGTCGCGAGGCTTTGTGGTTAAGGGATGATATGGAAATAGAATTTTATGTAAGTTTTGCGTAATGATGCAGTAAATGAATAATTTGTAATGAACTTTGTTCTAATTCTAAAAATTTTCCCTTTGTCTTTTTAATGTACTAATTAATTCGGTCCAGAAATTTCAAAATAACTATTTTAGCTTCGAATCTATCTTATTATTATTCTAACTCTTATTGATAGGAAATATATAATTCATTTTCAATCTACCAGCAACTATATTCGTCTAATCAATAAATTTCTATTTGTATATCAAAATCTTTTCATATACATATCCAACCGCGATATATCCGTTTGATTCACCTCCAACCAGCAAAGAAAGAAAGAGAAGAATCTCACCACGTATGGAAAACCAATTACCAAACCAACGACACTTTGCCAATTTTCTCTCTCTCTCTCTCTCTCTCTCTCTCTCTCTCTCTCTCTCTCTTTAACCACCTCATTTATTCGCAGAATCCACACATATATATATATACACACACACTACTATGACACATCTTTCGCGCTCGGCATCGATTGAGTCATTTGCCATACAACTAGCTGCTCGTTCACACATATATATATATATACACACACACGCGCGACGATCATTAAACAATACCTCAACTCCACATAGCAGCAGCAACTCTCTAAATCTAAATAAGTGAAAATACCACTTTATCAATAAGTGAAACCATTTCTCACTTTTAAATAAGTGGAACTCACTTTTGAATAAGTGAAACTAACTTTTAAAAAAGTGGAACTTCAACGTAAAAAAATTATTATTTTATCGACTTATTGAATAAGTGAGACTAACTTTGAAAAAAGTGGAATTTCAACATAAAAAAAATTATTATTTTATCCACTTATTGAATAAGTGAGACTAACTTATAAAAAAGTGAAATTTCAATGTAAAAAGAATTATTATTTTATCGACTTATTGAATAAGTAGAACTACCTTTTAAAAAAGTGGAACTTCAACGTAAAAAAATTATTATTTTAACGACTTATTCAATAAGTGAAAAACGCACTGATGCAGATTGCGCATGCGCGCTCTTGTTCCTACTTAACACAGTATAATGTGTTGTACTTATGTGTTGTACGAGTGCCGCGAGTCCGCGTTCGAAAAGTCCAACTGCCAACGTTTATCGTCTTCACTTGACTCGGCTTTGTTCTAGCGTTCCCTCATTTCCTCACATTAGTATATTTATTACGTTATTTATACGAGGTAAGTGCAGTAACTGTAATATTTTTAGAATGTTATTATATCGATAAGTATTCATTAATTGATCGTTTGTTTTCAGCTTGTGTAACCTCAAAGTTTTCATTTATTGAAAATCCTAGATGAAATGGATGACACAAAACAAGCTAATTGCGCAGCTAGTTTGAGAATAATCTTAGAAAAGATTATAACGGACGAAAGAACCTTGCAAATTT
>JAYJLV010009285.1:0-10001 GCA_036873485.1 Torymus texanus | reverse complement strand
GTCATGTAAACCAAATCTCAAGTAGGGTGAATGGGGCGCTTTACTCATTACGATTTCACAGGCATGCGCTGTCACGGAATCTTAGGCAAAGACTCGTTGAGTTCTTAATATTTTCCCACTTCGACTATGCGTGTGTAGTTTATAATGACCTATCGAAGGAACTCAACCTCAAGCTCCACAGACTACTTAATCAATGTGTTCACTTTGTCCATGGATACATTCCCTGGCGGGCTGCTGTAACACCCTACCGGTTTTCAATAGGCTGGTTGACTGTTGATGATAGGCGTCTACTGCTCATGGCTGCACTCGCCCACTCAGTTATCTCATCGGGTTAACCAGTTTACCTCGCAGGTCTTTTTAGGTTGAGCTCAGACGATGTAAATAGGCGCATTATCCCCCGACGCCCCTTGCGCCTCTCATTACTCAACTGACTAGTACGAGTGCAATGGAGGGCTCTTTTCACTGTGCGGCGTCAAGGCTCCTGAACATGTTGAGCAGTCACCAAATTGTGTTCAGTGAAGTCTCTCTGACTAGTTTTAAGTCCCTGGTTCGTGCATTTCTAACTCGTAAAGAAGTACAACAATGGCGAGTGAGGGTAGATAACGATGCGAGTCTTGTCCATAACCCCCTTCCACATAGCAGCGTATCATACAATGTACTCGATGGATTACTTAACAGGCCCTAGTCTTTATGTGTGTTCTTATAACTGCGATACTAGATTAAGTTTTGTATTTTGTAAAATGACGCTAGTCCATAGATAGTCCTGTTAATCTAGAGGGAACTCTACTCGTAGTTTTTAAGTACACACAATTTATTTATAGGGATTCTTTTGTCCAGCTGCAAATGTATAGGGTTAAGTGATAGCACTCGCCCAGTATGAGAGCGTCTCTTGTTGTTCTTGCTGTCATTGATAATGACACTCTATTGTATTATCAAATGTTATTTTTCTTTTATTCTTTTTACTTTGTTACAAATGTTATCTTTTATTTACAAATGTTATGTTCTTGTATATTTTTATTTATGTTGCGAGTTATTATATACACTGCCCTCAGGGCCGTATAGGGTTATACCCAGTGGCCTTTAATAATAAATCTAAATCAAATCAAATCTCTGAACGGGTGCCGCTTCCGCTAACCAGCACACGCATTCCATCAGTCTTATGTGTATGCTTGTACAACATGAGGTTACGCACGTTTTAGGTTACAACAACATATCGTCTTTCCCGAATAAAAAGGGGTCAACTCAGTAGCCGGTTTGAAAAGGGGTCAATTTGGCGGCTAATTCGAGAAGGAGTCAACTCGGCGGCCATTTCAATAAGGAGTCATCTTATCCACTGTTTTTTTCTTGGGATTTATGTTGGCAATACTAATCTAAGAAACCTGCATTTTGTAAAAAAACAGGTAAATACAGCTAATGTAATATATCATATTATATTATGTACAATCTCCGCTTCGCTTCACTTTTCCACAAGGCGGTCCAGCATCAATCTTCTATCCAACGTACTCGACTAGTCAGTTTAGCGCGAAAATCGGTTTATAGACTAAAAGTAGGCAAAATCTAAGACCAGAAGTAAAAAACGGCATATGACTGCATAATGTGAGATGGCTGGGAGAGTGCATTACGACAGGTCACGAAAGTTCTAGCAGAAGACACATACGGATGAGCGTGAGCTTTCAGCCAGCATCAGTATTTGAGATAACAGGGCTCCAATTGCTTCATTACTCTCGTCACACTGCATCGTAAACTCCCGGGTAAAATTTGGCCTGGACAATACAGGTGTTCTCGTGAGAGCGAGTTTGAGTTGCTCGAAGACCTCTTGCTGCTCTGTGCTCCACTCTCATACTTGCGGATGATTGGCTCCACTCTTTCTGCGTCTGTCCATCTCGATTCAGTAAGTATCCTAAATACCTGACACTCGAACACCCGAACTGTTACTTATTCCAATTCACCCTCGAAAGCTTCAGTTGCGATAATGATGTCATCGAGATACCCAGACACGTTTGCCTCCATCTCCGGACCAAACAATGCGTCAATAAGCCTCTGGAATGTGGCTGGAGCATTTTGTAATCCGAATGGCATTCTTTTAAACTGCCAGAGTCCCGATACTGGTACAGCGAATGCGCTATATTGCCTGCTTTCCTCATCTAATACAACCTGGAAGTACGCGTTCTTCAAGTCCACCTTAGAGATGTACTTCGCTCTCGGTAGTTTATCCAATATAACTTCCATGTATTGGGTATGCATCCTCCTTGCTTCGGGCGTTCAGATCTCGGAAGTCGATGCAAATTCGGAATTTTCCATCTGATTTCTTATGGAATACCGGCGCATGACACTATGCGCTCGTAGATTTCTCAATAATGCCGGCTCGGTGCATCTCTCGTACAGCTTCGGGTGCCACTACCCACATTGCTAGTGATCGTCGCCTCAGGCTATGACGGATTGGTATGTAGTCCGACAACTCGATATGGTGTTCCGTGAGATGTATGGTTGGTAGGTAGTCATTGGGGCGTTTATGGACTACCCGACGACGATTTCTCACTTTGAGTCATTTCGGTTAAGCCCGCGTATTCTGCCATGATGGCCGTACTAGAAATTTCGGCGTTGGTGGCGGAGCGATGCCACTCTCTTTGATCTCCACACCTCTATTGCTTGGCTTGAAGATGCAACGATAAACCCCACTCGGACCCAAAATCCATACCCAGTATAATATCATCTTCTCGCCCGCCTCATGTTGAATACAAGCACCCGAGGCCGAGTTTACGGAGACTGCTCTTGACGGTAACTCACTCGACGATGTTATACGGACCCGACACATGGTCGGGCGCATTGCGTATCTATAAGTACCGCAAGGCAATGGCGGTGGTACCGAGAAGGGGTGCGCTGCGTATCATGTGCGCGTACCGTACCGTCTCGGCGGCAGCCGGGGTAGTTCCGATAGACCTCCTTCTAGCTTTCGAGCGAAACAGAGCCTATGAGATGAGTGCCGGGAAAGGAAGAGAGAGGGCTGCCACTGACGCACGAGCGGAGACGCTGACCAACTTGGCAAACCCGTTGGATAGACAGGGACAAGGACAAGTGGATGAGACGCCTCATAAAGGATGGGCGGCTGTGGAAAGAGAGGACTGGAGAGGTGAATTTTTACCTAACCCAATTTCTCTCAGGACACGGTTACGTCTGCCAGTATCTGCATTGGATGGAGAAGGTTACTACTCCCTCCTGCAGGTACTGCGCACACAACAGAGATGACGCGGAGTACACGATTTATGAGTGCCCTCGCTAGACAGTAGAAAGACTCTGACTGGAGGCAACGACAGACGACATCACACAAGATAATACTGTGACCGTGATGTTGACAAGCAAAGACAATTAGAACAACATAGTATGCTACGTGGACAGATACGATTGCCGCAAGGCATAGACACGCCGACCGATCCGAAGTAACGTGCACAACAGTTCCGGGCCGGATCGGTGAGATCCGTGGAATCTACATCCTGGTGTAATGGAGGTGGGAGTTTAGCAGGTAGTCTCCTTCCAGACTCGTCGCCCTGGGCGAAGAGCGAAAAGGCTGGAAGGACCGAGCCCTACACACGAGGTAGTGAGGCCCGCACGCCTCCGCTACGGTGCATAAACCGCATTGACCCCGGTCTCCGCCGCGTATGTAATGTGGTGGTTCCGCAGGTAGTCCTTCAAAACTCGGAGCAAATAGGGTGGCAGCGGGAAAGCATTTGAGAATGCATCCACGATGTCCACCCACCGCAGCGAATTAAAGGCGCATCGTACGACGAGTGTAGCCAGAAGCACTATTGGCCTGTCCTTATGGGTCTCGTCTGTGCTCTCTCGAAGGAGTCGACAACCTCTCGAATCGCTCCTATCGTCGGCCGTCCTCGTCTGAATCCGTGCTGTCTAACATTTAGGTCCCCAACGGCTCGTACAGCCTGTTGGATATATGCAGTCTGAGCAGCATTTCGAAGAGCTTGCCCAGTGTATTGAGCAAACTCGACGGTCTGTCGGTTGACGGCGAATTCGGATCCCCACCTTTCCATTTATATATGAGAATCAACCTGGTCGTCTTCCACTATTTGCTAAACACATCCTCCTATTCAGGCATGCGTTGTACATATCCAAGATTATCCCCGGATTCTCGTTTCGCAACTATTCCGAGAATCTCTGCCGGGATGCTGCTCGGACCTGGAGCCTTTCCCGCCGCGAGTTGAGCACTAGCCCAGCTGAGCTCCCCTCGGGTAGGCTCGGGCACTCCGTCGGCGATTTTGTCTGTCGTCTCTTCGTCTCTGATCACTGGTGGCCCGTGCCGCCCAGGTTACGAGTCACGATCTTATAGCCCGCTCTCCAGGGGTCCGAATCCACGTCGTTGATCCGTTTGGTCCAGCTTTGTTTCTTGCTGTCATTGATCGCGTGTCCCAAATGTTTTCGAGCGGTCCGGTACTCCTCCGAGCGTAACAACGCCTCCGCTCGGTTTGTCGCTCGTTGAGCCCTCCGCCGGAGCCGTAGACACTCGGCCCGGAGGCCCGCGATCTCCTCGGTCCACCAGTACACCGGACCCTTGTCGCGTCTCGTCCGTTTCCTTGGCATGGAGGCGTCCTAGAGCCGAACCAAGAGCCCCGCCGTCTCTTTAACCAGCTCGTCGGCCCTCTTCCTACCATCTACGCCCCGGGGGATCGTCGTCTTCGGTTCCGGTTCTGAGTCTAGCTGTGCCGTCAGTTTGTCCATGTCTAGTTATATCAAGCTTCATCCTACGGGGGATGCAGTAGTCTTCTGTCGTGCCGTTATTTTTACCTTTAAGCCGAAGACGATGTACTGGTGGTCGCTGGCCGTGTAGCCCTCGAACACCCGCCATCGCTCCACTATCGGGAGGAGTCTGTCCGTTACGAAGGTCACATCCGGAATGGATTCGCCGTATCCGGGTCTCCGGTACGTTGTCACCTGTGCCTCGTTTGTTACCACTAGTCCTAGCCTCGCTGCCATCTCCAGCAGCAGTCGTCCTCGTTTGTTTGTCGTGGTCATTCCTCACTTGATGGCTCTGGCGTTTACATCTCCCGCGAGAACCACGTCATCGGTGATGTTCCTCATCGCGACCTCGAGGGCCGCCACTTTCCGTTCGAACTCCGCCGCTGTGCAGTTCGGGGTAAGGTACACGCTGACGTACGGCACGTCAGAGACTCTTACCCAAACATGATCCTCGCCCGCCCCGTGGCTCGTTATCCCCGACGCGGCTCTACCCCGAATCCACAGCGCCGCGGAGCGAGAGGGATTAACGAACCAGGTCATCGTGTCTCTGCCTCTATACGGCTCGCTAATCATTATAACATCTGCGTCTATCTCCTCGGCAAGCTGGGGTAATAGGGCATAGGCCAGCCTGCTGCCATTCAGGTTACCTTGGAGAACCGCCGTCGTTTTTATTTCGTCCGTGTAGTCTGCGGTTTTGTCGTTTGTCTCCGTCAAAGCTGTCTTGAATGCGTGATACGCTGCCGTTCCCACCACGTGTGCCACATTTCCATCCTCCCACGGTGAATAGAGGAAATAGGAGTGAGCCTCCGTGCAGGCCTTAGCCATGTGTCGCGCTTCACCGCACTTCCAGCAGCAGTCTCGTCTTCTCGGTCCTGTGCAGTCCCGCCGGTAATGCCCGTAACCGAGGCACCTGTCACATCTCGGTACCATCAGTTGTGCTTTCACTCGGCAGTTGACAAACCCGATTTTAATACGTTCAGCCTTAAGGAGGCATGTCGCGTCTCGTGCTTCCAGCTCGCAGATGGCTATCGGGCCAAGGACTGAGATCTTACAATCCGGAGCAGATTTCAGTTCCTTGGAAAGGGCATCTCGTACTTCGTACAGTTCTGTGATACAGTCCATGTCGAGGATCTCTAAGGTGACTTTTGGGCTCATGTCTTTAATGAGCCCTGGGTCGCCGCGAGCGTCCCGGAGTCTTCCACTGATGTTGCGTCCATCTCCTTTAGGGCGTACGAGGACAGCTCCATCCTTAGTCTTTCTGATGCCTTTAACCGCGAGGGTATTGTCGTCGTCGTCAATCTTCCGTATCGTCCGTACCACGTCTGCAAACGTCTGACCGTCTGAGGGCCGGATCACCACCACACCCCTCCGTTGTCTGGGGGCATAGTGGCTCGAGCGTCGTTTGCTACATACGGTCCTGTTAGTGTCCGTCGTATCCGTCAGCGTCTCCTGGTCTACCCTACCTTTCTTCGCTTTCTTTTTATTTTTCTTTTGTACTGTCTGTCTTCTTGAGGCTTGCCGGCGTTTGTTTCTGGCATCGAGTCTTCCATGGCATTAGTCCTTGGAATAGGCACGTACTCGCTTATCGGGGCTTTTTTCTTCTGTTCGGCCTGCGCAAACTGGTGTGGGCTGTCTGCAGGACTTCTAGCTCGTTTCGAAGTCCTGGATGGCTCCGACTGGGTGGTGTTCTCTGAACTAATGCTGGTGAGTTCGGCCAGCATAGCTTTGAGCCTCTGCAGGCCGCTCTTTACCACGACGGTAATATTTTTTTGTTTACAAGTAGCTTTCTCCATCTTTACAATTTCCCGGTGCATGGACACTATCACCGTTTTCTGGTTGTGTTCTATGAAGGGTGCCTCTACCGCGTTTGTCTCATCTCCTGGTTGACTGTCGGAACTAGAGGCGCTGAAGAAGCTCGATACGCTTCAGCGTCTGCTGCGGAATCCATTATAGGTCCCCAGTAAAAGAGACTCAATGATGGTTGGGACACCCGTTTCTTGACTACTGTGGGAGTTATGAATATCCGTGCCTCGGTTGCTGTTGTTCATTGCTTGATTCATGTTGCAGATCTTGTTTGGTTGAGACGGTTCGCCCATCATGGGAGCCACGCCTCGGTGTGGCTACTATCCCCGCCTTGTGTTGGCCCTAGTTATGGATGCCAAAGCCGAGAAGCGGTTTATCGGGTGGTCAGCCCTTTTGACACCTAATGACTCTACAGAAAGTGCTTACGGGATAGATCCGTGCCATAATGAAGCAAAAAGGTTTAACGTCACCCCTATCGAATAGGTGGTGTCGGGTCCGTCCCGGCACCTGACCCAAACTTCAGACTAGACGGTGTGCGATTTACCCAACGCAGCTTCGTGTATAAGGGAATACTGATCAGGTAATCCTTCCCACCTGCACCCGACTAACATGGTTCAACCCTCCCATTGGCTCCAGTCGGTGAGTACGTGAGCGGTCTTCCCACTTTGAACATGCATATTTAAGGTATCTTTCCCCTTACTTTCCCACTAACATCCTACTTCACAATCCCACTCGTGACAATAATCACTTTTTATTTACAATAATTGCGATGAGTAGTACGAGAGTTCATGTGCGAACTACGAAATATCTCGATTACCATACTTACCTCAACCACGGAGGGTCCTCTCATCGTAACATCTACCTACTAATTTCCTAGGGTAGCACCGATAATTACGATTTTCGTGAACCACTATGAACAACGACATTTTCTTGAACCGATTCCGTGACACCGACAATTGTGCTCGGAATGTTTCAACAGAGAAGGTTGTGCATCACGTTTGACAGATCACGGATGATCTCCTTACTTCATCCCAAACCCTTAGCACCGACGACTACTGTGCTAAAAGCCTTGACAAGTGATATGTGACTTGTTGTCTCCTCTATTACCAGATGTCTCTCTACTCCTTCTCCATTCGCCGATAAAGATGCGAAGGCAAAGAAGAGTAAAATAGAATCTTTGGACACTAGACGACAAAACTCATTGGACCATCAGAAAGAAACTAGAGCTTTAGTAAAGGCAATTCTTTGCTACGACTTCCAACAAGCTCCAAGTTTTACGACAAGATCAACAAGTTTCGGTAATGGTTTCGATAAATCCGAGGAGAGTATACTCTCCTATAGGTGAGGTGTTTCGATAGGTCTCGGAGGTTTCGGCACTTCTACCAGACGTACCTTAACGGCTGAGAGGCGGCACTCGACGTACGCTCTCTCTTTGCTCTACAATATTCGCTCACACAATTCCTTGTGCTCGCGGCCGATCTCCCACACCGGAAACAGAAAGTGCCCCGTCTTGGCCGAGGACATTGAGAGTACCGATGGTCTATCTCCGGGAAATTCCAACACCGGTCCTCCCTCGCGCTAACGGTAGTCGAAACCACAGAGCGTGACAAAGAGGGGTCAGGTGATGGAGGTCGTCTTCCACGTCATCTGCCCGTGACGCGCGGCTCTTCGCTCGTACCGTTCCCCGGCTGCTTGAGGGTGGCCCCGGTGGTAGAGGGCCCCACTGGGGTGGCAGTAGGTGCCGGAGCCCCACTTCCCAACCCTCCTTCAATCGCCTGTCCGCACTCTTCGAGTGGCTCGTACAACAGCCCTTCTAGGGGGTCAGGCTCCCGGGGAACTAAGCGAGCGTCAGCCTTTTTGATTGTGGGCGCCTGGCACGGACGCCCACTCATAGCATTGAAGCCATGGGTATTTACCGGGATGAGAGGCTGATGCAACCCCAACAGTTCCCGGAAGATGTGCTATTGTGGGCTCAAGGCTGCCCTCGAAGGCGAATCGGTTGGTCGGGTCCTCTTCCCATCACCAACCCTAAGCGGTTTCTTCTCAAGGCAGATTTCCACCAGACGCTCGGTGGCGGAGGTGATAGCGGCCTCCCTTGGTGATGTCGCATTGCCCGGGTGACATTGCGTAGCGGGCTTCCCACGTCCTCTTCCTCGTCTTCTTCCGATCATCATTCTCGTCTGGGGACTTGGAGGATTTGGGATCTGTGAAGGATATGGAGGTTTTGGTAAACCGTACAAAGGGTTTCAATTCCGATATGCGGACTTTTGAGGTGCGGTGGCTATCGACGTCTTCCAGCTCATATACGACTGGTGACAACTTTTTAACTAAACAAGGTCCAATAAACTTCGGGACCAATTGGGCGGTGAAGTTCTAGGCCGCTGCTGACAGAACATATCTTGTATGTACTACAAAATCACCGACTTTAAATGACATACTACGACGATTTTTATTATAATGTTTCGCTTGCTTCCCTTTAGCAAGTTGCAGCTGTTTCTGTACCAGGTCATATATGGCTGAGAGACGTTTCATTCAATTCGCCCACACTTTCGAATTACCTATGTCCGCAAGATCATCCTTCCCTTGTTGGTGGCGAAAGTTCGAGATGGGGCGAATGTGATGCAGATGTGTCGCTCGGGCTCGAGGGAACAGCGCTTAAGTCCGGCATAGCGCCGGTCGATGCGTTTGCCTTGCACCAAGGAAGGCTCGGAGCGCAAGGAGGTGCTACGGAGCGTCGGAGGAGCTCTTAGCTTGCTGCTTCCCTAAGAGCGGAGGATTCGGCGGAGCGGAGAACTGCTCTACGCCGAACGTTGCTGAGGCGAGCTGATTCGCAGAACGCTGGTTGTGTCAGCAGAGCGGAGCGATCGGCAGAGTATCTCTCGACGCCGATCGTTGCGGAGGCGAGCTGACTCGCAGTGCGCTGGCTGTGCCAGCAGAGCGGAGCGATCGGAGGAGAAACTATCAACGCCGATCGTTGGCGGAGGCGAGCTAACTCGCACAGGGCTAAGCGCCTGCAGAGGCGAAGTCCCACGTGGCCGGTCGCTGGGACCGTTATCCCCCATTGTGGCTTCTACGTTGCGTGGAGGGCGGACACAGTACGGACCCCTCCATGTCGACTCTTGAGCGAGTCTAGACGAAAGAAAGCTCGCCCAACTTGGCTCCAAGTGAGCTAGAGGGGTCCGCCTCAAAGGGCGGTCCCGCTCGATTGAACGAGGAGAGATGGGCTTGCGGCACTACTAAGAGTACCGCAGATGCAACCCTGGTTAGGAGGTGAAGGTTGGGGAAGTAGGAGAGGGTGGATCGGAAAGATCATTAAAAAACGAGGCAAGGGCAGGAGGCATTTTACCTCGTGGGATTAGTCAATAAAACTAATTCGACGTTTCAAAAAGTTGAGCTTTATTTTCCGAAAATATCTTAGGCGTATGCCGAGATCATCAGCGTTGATGTCGGAG
>JAYJLV010009274.1:0-10001 GCA_036873485.1 Torymus texanus | reverse complement strand
CGACTTTTCATAAGAAACAAATAGGTGTTGGTTTTATTGAAAAATTCCGATTCCATCTTGAGATATAAAAAAAAAATTGTTTTTGTGGGTGAACTTTAAGGGCGGTTTTCACCCCTTAGATATGTTTTTCCGCAGATAAAAAAAAATACGTGACGAATATGTTTTGACACTCTACTCACATGCGAAGTTTCATAAAAATCGGAGGCGGAGACCAAGTGTACTTTCCTTGTGAGACCACGCAAGCGCCAGTGGTAGCGACCGCCCACGTATGATGTAATATAATGTAAGATTAAATAGTTTAATGTCTAGAAGTGATATATTGTAAAATTACTATGTATGCAAAGAAGTAACTTCACTGGTTAGCTGTATTTTCTAAACGAAATCGAATTTCGAAATCCCGTTTGAAGCCTCATACAATATTTAGCGGAAGATTCTCTCAATATAGTAAAAAAAACCATCGATTTTTTGGCCCCCTAACTATGGCTTGTCCCTTTAAGGGGCCAACCTGAGTTAAACGCTAAAATAATAAGTTTTAATACTAGCCATGGCGAAATATTTTTATGCAACTAATCAATACAAACATTTTTTTATTATGGAGCAGTTGATAATATCAACAATTTAAGACGTATAGCGTTACAAAATATTACTTTTCCATTATACAACCTGACTGTCGTTTTGACCCATTTTTTATTGGAGGTGCTTTGCGATATGCACGATTCTGAGCGAGTGGATGAAAGATTTTTTATCTTTTGATACTTTTTTGATTACTTGTGACCTATACTACAAATTTAACTGATTAATTTTTTTTAAGTATAACTTTTTCATTCTTTATAACTAGTTTATTTAATTATTTACGAGATTTTAAATATTTGTTTTTTCAAACATTGAATAAACTAGTTATAAAAAATGAAAAAGTTATATTTAAAAAAAGTAATTCGTTAAACTTTTAGTATATGGTACAAAGAATCAAAAAAAAGACCAAAACAAAAAAAAGTTGTTCATCCAGTCGCGCAGAATCGTGCACGCCGCGAAGAACCTCTAATGAAAAATAGGTCACAACGACATGGAGTTTGTATAATGGGAAATTGTTATTTGAAGACAATATACGTCTTAAATTGTTGGTATTATCGATTACTTCAGGATAAAAGAAATTTGGTATGTGTTTGAGTAATGCCGTTAATTATAGTGAGTAACATGCTGTGGGTGTTAGAAATAAATGTGAACACCATTGAGTAACATTAACTGTGACATATATTGTAAAATGACTAAAATTACCTAGCTATTACATAATTTCTTGAATGTCGATATAAAATGTATAAGTTATTATAAACGCTTGAGATAAAATGTGTGTGCAAAGTAAGTATATAAAAGATATGTGGAACTATTACAATTGTTTGAGTGTGTAAATGTTACAATATTGTATGAGTGTGTGAGTGTTACAAAATTATGTGTAAGTGTATATGAGTTTTACAATTTGAGTGTATGAGGTTTTCTGTATGAGTGTGGATGAGCTTTTCTGAGACATGTTGCGGATCGCTTACGAGATTGCTACCCAGACAATAAGCACCACAATCAAATATTATTGATTTGATTGTATGTGAGTTTTCAAAAAGATGACATGAATGGATATTATTGATCTAATCGTGATTGAGTGAGTCTTCCCGCTATATAGCTTGGTTATGCGTTTACAGTAGCAGCGCACTTCTGTACAAAATGGCCGCATGTAATTAAGTAATTACCTTTTTGTACGTAGCGTTGTATTACTCGTTTACGCTGCCGAGTTGGTCCAGTAATGGTGATTCCGCAATGATGTGAGTAGTTGAGAAGAACCGTGATGAAATGAGACGAAATCAGATGATGAGATGATCATGAGAATGCGAAGCAGCCGATGAGAGAAGCTAGATGACAAGCAGTTGAGAAAAGCCAATTGAGTAGTGCCAATTGAAAGAAGCCAGCTGAGTATTGTGTAGCAGTCGCCGGTAGTTGTTGACATGTGGCTAGCTAGATGCAGCGAGCCGGTAAGAGATGCCATTTGATGAGATGCCGTGTGAGCGATAATGCCGTGCTAGTCGGTCATGCGGCCTCGTGGCGAACACGCCGCATGGACGAAGCGTGAATGTGAGCACATCCGTCTTCTTCCTCGTTGTAACCGTCACCGAGGCGAGCGTCAAATCAGCATCTCTCCCATTTGCATGCGAGAGAGCGAGAGAGACAGCATGACTTTTGCCACACTCGGCTGATAGCGTACCGCGTCAGCTGCTCCGCCAAGAGCAGCACGTGCGTGCTGCCGTCGCGCGACCGTGGTCGAGTTGAACCTACTGTTGCGCAACCGCGGTAAATTTGAACTTGAT
This sequence comes from Torymus texanus, assembly GCA_036873485.1. Lineage (NCBI taxonomy): Eukaryota > Metazoa > Arthropoda > Insecta > Hymenoptera > Torymidae > Torymus > Torymus texanus. The sequence goes on along the minus strand of JAYJLV010009274.1, from coordinate 7,650 downwards.
AATTCCCAAACAGTATGAGATGGTAAATATGAAAGATGGCTTAAATAAAAAAAAATTGAGATCGTCAGTACTAAAACTTATTATGTTATCGTTTAATTCAGGCCCATAAAACTCATAGAGCGCTTGGCGCTGACCTCAGGTGCCTAGTGCCCGCTGGTAATTGAAGATAAAGATAATCAACCTGATAAAATGCAGTCTCACAGATCTGACACTATTAGAAGTTTGAAAACTAGAAGACAACAATCTATTGTTATTTTGGTCCAAACTTATTGAATGGAACAGGGCGATTTTTTTCCGGCGGAGGTGCAGATATTTCTGTAATAAAAATAAGCCATTTACAATGAAGCACTTTTATAAATAAATACGAGACTGTTAAAATTAAAGGAGTGATTGAAGGGGAAACACGTACGCTAGGAAGAGCAAAGCTAGCTCTCCACGGGCTATATTGTACAATGCACACTGTACCACTATACGTTTCCCAAAGAAATGGGCGGGTTACTGAATTGGGATATTATCAACGAATTTTCTGGATACATTGAAGCTGCCAGAAAACATATTAAGTTTAATAATATTATTATCCCATTTACAACGGATGGAAAAATTGTAATTCCCCTTCGAGTTCGAAAGGTAATCAATGCTCGTGTAAACAGTGACGTCAGAGTTGGTTGAGTTCCACTCAGGGATCTGCACCCGAACATATTATTTGGAAATTTTGCAGCCCAAAATCACAGTGGACAAAATTTAGGCCGAATGCATTAATACGAACCATACTTATGTAGAAATGGACTTACCTGTAGTTGATCTCCAACCCTTTCTGAAGAATTTAAAATAATTAAGGCTGTTTGCGTGAAACATTTGTACTGCAAAGATAACGAGTCGAAAAAATAATATAGCTGCATATTTGGCCTCGAAGAAGAACCTCTTGCTACCACCCATCTTATTAAGCATAAAATTAAATTAACTTCTACCAAATAGTGCTCATGAAGAGATACAGATATCCACCGGCGCTGAAGCAGCAGCTGCAAATAGAGATATATAAACTTATAGAACGAGATATTCTTAAGCCATCTATCTCAAATATTCTTCAGCTATGTGTATTGAGCTCAAGAAATCCGATACTCAAGATAACAGAAAATGAAGTCTTGTAACTAATTATATACAACTAAGTGAACAAGGGTTGGCAGCTGTTACCGGCTGCCGTATACAGGTGATATTTCAATGCATTCAGCATCGGCCAATAAGATAACAGTGATAGACGTTAATCAGGGATTTTATCAAGGGAAAACGGATCCCAAATCTTCACCTTACACAGCATTATAAATCCCCGCACGACCAAATGGGCAATAACATCTACAATATAAGAGAATGGCTAAGGATTTAATGGAGGCACCCGTACCATTCACGAAAGCAATGTCTCTCGTCAGGGAAGGTCTTCAAGACGGAAAAGTAGAAATATATCTCGACGAGCTCATGATATTTGGCGATACGATGAAAGTCGATAAAAAGCGCCTTAGACGTATACTAAAACAACAAATAGACGCCAATCTTACAGTCGGGTACAAAAAATACCAATTCCTTAAACGCGAAGCCCACGTCCTTGGCCACATCTTGAGAAAGGGAGTTATCAGAATAGATCCAAAAAAGCTGGAAGTTATCCATGACTACCCAGTGCCTGCAAGCATAAAAAAGGTAAAACAATGGCAGGCATTAGCCTTTCAGAAGATATATTCCATTATTCAATATCGAAACTGCTGCACATAGACATTCAATTCATTTGAGGCAGCGAACAACAAGAAGCGTTCTATAAGCTCAAAAAGTTATAGTGCAGTGAGCCAGTATTAGTAACTCCTGAGTGGCCAAAGCCCTTTACTATAATGACAGACACGTCAGATTACGCTCTACTAGCCACCACTTGCAACTGCTGTTTGCAAAAGAGCAATTTGGACATTATATTTACGGTAGAAGGTTCGCAGACGTAACAGACTATTTTCATATATTAATAAACCCGATTTACACCTTATTAGATTAAAATCCGCCCTTATAGGATATTCATTCTATATGGTGTTCAAACAGAACCTATGACTGTTGATCTCCCAATAAGTAGCCCAAAATTAACCTCAATCTGACGCAACTGAATAAGGTACGAGACGCATTCGAAAAAACAATTTATTCGTATAAAAAATTAAACGGTACATATTATTATTATATAGAGATGATCATTTTTGCCTAGCTTTGACAATGCGACCACGCATGATCGGCGTTTACGTCAAAAACCATATTGGCGATAGACCGCTCAGATCCGATATCAAAAAATACTTGCCTACCCTAAGGGAACAGTCAGAGCCGTAAACATTACGACTATAGTTATAACTAATTATTCTCTCTATCGCTAAGCGGGCATGCTTTGATGAACAAATTGAGCAAATTTTCTCCGATACGCTTCTTGTCGCCATCATATATAGCAGGAAATATATAAGCTTATTAAGGAATATTACGAAGCAGCTATTAGCATGAGGGTATTAGCAAAACCTATAGAAAGATCGCAAAAGAATGTTATTGGGGTAATATGCGCCCAGATATAAAACAGTTTATTCTTAAATAGGTTACTTATCAGAGGAACAAACTATCAGGGAAAAATGCGAAACGCAATCTACCAATGCTGTTTTCACCCGATAGGAATCGACGGTTGGATTCTCCTCTTTAATGCGGGTACCCCCTTGGGGTTCTACATCTATGTCGCGCGCTACTTTCATATTCATATTAACTTTCTCCTTCATTGCGTCAGTTTGGCTGACAGTGCAGTGTATGTGGCTCCTTTCAAAATCCGTGGAGCCTACATCGACCACCGGATCTTTCACCCGATCGGAATCGGTGGTGGGATTAACCTCTCTGCTGAGGGCACCCACTTGTCGTAATGCGTATCTCTTATTCACTACGTCCATGTTTGGTTTACTCTTCGGGGTGCCTTCCTCTAGCTAGTTTTGGTGCACTCCGGGTATTTTATTTCCCCGGGACCCTTCATACCTGACGAGCTGTGCCCCTATCCGCTACCTGAGAAGGCGCCTGTTGCAAGTCTAGCAACTCGACACAGAGGGTGTGTATGCCTGGATCTCAGCTTCTTCAACTCGGTGGATTTTACTGGATAGGTCTCGGTTATTAAAGTTTTTTTTTATGATTGGAGTTCAAAAACCGTATTTTATTGGACCGATGCGTTTTTTTTATCTCGAATTTTCGATTTTCTCAAAATTTATTTTTGTTTTTTTTTTAATGATAGGATCAAGTTATTTTAATCGGATGGATAGAATTCAAAAGAGAATTAAAACACCTATTTTTACAAAACAAATGTTCTAGATATCACGGTTATTTGTTTATAACAAACCTATAATTGAAAAATGAGTTTTGTATTTCCAACGATTACAGGAGGTTAATCGTCTTAATCGTTTCAAAATTCCTTGTAGAGGTAGATTATGGATAGCTCTCGGCCGATTTCGTTGGTCAAAATCAATATTTCATAAATTTCAGAGATATTTGAGGTTAACATTTTTTAGCCTTTTTTTCAGCATTCGAAAAAGTATTATAATCCATATATTTTCTAAAAAAAAAAAAAAAATTTTCTAGATATCACGGCGCATACACTCGAATAAAAAAGCATGCACTAAATTAAGCTTTGTATACGTCGTACCAAAAAATAATGTTTGATATGCAAGCGAGAAGATGATTTTAGCCTCGTGTGACGTTTTCACCCTCGTTTCGTTCGTGCGCAAACGTCCACACGAGGATAAAATCACTTTCATGCACTAGTATCAAAATGTACTATATTGTAATTAATAAAATGATGGGTCTAGTAACCTTTAATTAAATATGATCTTTGAACCTTCACTTCGATAAGTATTCCATACACTATATCTAATTCGTTACTTAACTATCAGAAATGATAATAAATAAAATATTAATAATCGAATCTTGCAGTATTTATAAATAAATAAATAAAATAACTCGTTACATAAATTGATAGACAATAATAAATAAAATAAAATAAAAAAATTATTACAAAGGAAAATTGGACGAATTGTAACACTTCTTTTACTCTCTTTTTGGCAACTGCCGAGGGACGTAGGAGTTAATAAAAGGTAAAACATTTAATCCGTAAATTTAAAAATAAAGTAAGAAATTTTCACGAGTACAAGCAAATAATAATAATAAAATAGAAAGAGGGAATCTTGTGAATTAATTAATAACGAATATGCATAATATTAAACAAATTCCTTTACTATTAAGAGCAAAAAAATCATGATGGTTTGCTTACTGCTAATAAATAATACGAAGTCTCGATACACTGTTTGAATTTCGCACTACTCGATCACGAGTCTAATCTCGTCTGTGCCTCTAGGCAACGTCATTCTTACCACCGTACTCTCCATTATTTGAGAGGCGCGCGCCGGCAGTACGTTAGACTACGTAAATAGTAACTTCGAAGTCTCAATTAATTTTTATTATATACTTACAGAAATATCTTATTATGAAATAAAAAATTGACTAACTTCATGAGCCATAACTGAAATATAAATTAAAATTAAATCGGAAACCAACTCTCCCACATTGGTAGGGTATAATATATGAAGAAAGAGCATCATTTCATTGGATAAAGGGAAACTACCTTTTAAAAGAATCTTTTCTAATAAATCACGAACCTCAAATTACGTAACTGAAGGAAAAGTTGCATCAAATTCCTTATGTTCTTCTAGACAACTTATTCACCGATGACAAGACAAGAATTTGCCCAACTTTATAGCGACTCCAAGATCTTAGACGAATTAGACACAGTTCACTGGAAATACTACTATAATCTAGATGAACACCTCCATACTTTGGAAAATCAATTCACGGTTCTTAAGGAAGCCTTAATTGATATCACAAGAGTCAATATAAAACTAATCTTCGGTCTGGTCCACTCTCAAATAGGAATTGTGGGTAATGGAGACATAGAAAATTTGACTAAAGCTCTGGAAAGTTGGAATTGACTGACGAAGAATAGATATGCACCAAAAGAGATAATTATTAAAACAAAGGAAAAAAATATTAAACATATACGGGAACTTTTAGATAAACCAACAATTTCCACCGCGATTTTTGGAAAATCATTCATGCCGCCAATAATAGCAATCCACGAATTAGAAACCGACGACCAAACAGAGAGTGACGACAGTACAGTGGATGAAATATTAAATCTCCCACGAGATCAACCGTCAAAGGATTTTGGAATAAATCAGGAAGATAACAAATCACTAAATAGGGATCGTAAAACACTGCCCTTCGATATCAAGCACTTACAGCTAAAAGAACTAACGTTCGAATTTGCTCTACGCACATTTTCAAAATTGAAGGGACTCAATGATCCCCGATAGAAGCTTTTCCTCTCTGGCTGAAATCTCAAGATTAGAATTAGAATTCAACAACCTTCGGGAAGACGTTTACTGCTTGGACTCACTTACTACCAGGTACCAGCACTTCTTAAATCGTTTACAATCCCGTGTGATCCAGCTAGAAGGAGAACAGAAAGTCTTAAAGGCAATCTTGATTGACTTATTGTTAGTTAAGGTAAACGTCAAATTGAGTGTAGCCTTATCAATCTCCTCTAGGGAACTAGTCACAGATACGGAAGTAGGCATCCTCTAAAAAGCTTTACGTAATTTGACTCTCAATGAGCAGAGTTAACAACAATTGGCGCTTTATTTTACGGAAACGAAGGGAATTCATTGATGCTGTGAAATGAGCAATAGAAATCTCGGAACTCACAACCCCAAGAACAATCAACTTTTACGTCATAGATCAAAAAAATCGAACCGTAACAGGAGCCTTGGAATCAAACGAGAAAGGACTATTAACTTTAACCTGCCCAGTATCACCTAGAGAATCAGTATCTAGTGAGGGCTTACCGACGGAGTACCTCACCATAGACGAGGCCGGAAATTCCTCTGATGATACCGACTGAATGATCATTAGTATCGACACAGTGAAAACAGTTTTAAGAATAAGAATCTACAAGAGTTGTTCCGAACTCAAACCATTCAACTAGCACTAGAAATCTTCGAGACCATAAAAGGTAATATATGTGAGAAAAATAGTTAAAAAACAAAACATAACACCCAGAATCCTTAAACAATTATATAATATTAGACGAGTATAGTAGCAACAAGAGTGAATGCAAATAGAATAATAGCCTTATACCGATGTTATAGAGCCACCAATGACGTGATCGTTCTCAAAATTTATTTATTTATTTATTTATTGAACCAGATTGCATACAATGAAATATACAAAAATATTACAATTATATATATTAGTACTCTACATAGGTAGTTCAGCAGAGGATCAAACGTCCTTAAAAGTACTTAAAACTAACTTAAAACTATAAAAATTATTACACTAAGACTGCTGTAATTATTTCGAAGTAACAGAGTTACATCGCTAAGTACAGTAATGCACGTTGAATCTGTTAAAGCTCTTCATCTCCAAAATCTGGTCAGCATCGCTCTAGCAGAAGTGGTGTTACTGTTGTTGCGTTTCTGTCTCTTGCATAGACTATTCTTTCATATTTGTGGAGTCTAACAGGGCACGTGAGCCCAACTGCATATGTAACTCTGTAATGAGGGAATGTTTCTTTGTGCTGTTTAGTCGATAAGCAAATACAATTTGATGTGAAAACTATATCATCTATTATTACAATGTCTTTATGTTTTGGTTATCTTTAAAGTGGGTGAACCGAGTTTGTAAAAGTTTGCTTGCCTTTGTAACCTCTGTCGAAGTAGAATAGTGCTTTATTTGATCCTAAGTATATAATGTCACCGTAGGTCATTCTGATGTTGTTGTTTTCAGTAATTTTATTACCAGGGGCTTCTGCTGCTTTTTTCATTAAAATTTTGTTTTTATTATCTTCGGAAATATTGTCATTTTGTCAACTATAGTTTAAATGAGAGTATATTTTCTCGATGGGGGTTCCTTTTTGTCTTCTGCGCCTTTTACAAAATGTATATGCTTGAAGGTTTGTGTCTTAGAGTTCTGGTATATCCCTCCTATTTCATCGTATTTTACTTTTGAAGTTCCGTCGTGACTTTGTTGTGTTTCTATTTCATTTTCATGGAAAGTTTTCTTTATGGTGTTATCTATTTTGGTTATCCCGTTCCTTCTTACTTCTTCTGCAATTTTTCTGATTGTAGTGCTGTTACAATCCGTTGATTTTTTTATTTTCTTGAGATTATAAGTAGATATTCGGTGATGAGAGCGTTTATGGCATAGCTAGCATTGTTTTTTTGCACAGATGTAAGTTCTGACGTCCTGTAACAACTTGTCAAGTAGCTTGTCCCCATGGGCTTCTGATGTAGTAACCAAATAAGTGTCGAATGTCGAATTAAAAATTGAGCGAATTTTCGGCAATCTATTTTTATTTTTTGTTCTTCTACATGTGTTAAGGATTTTCTTTTATCCATTTCTTGATCTTAGCCTTTCTATTATTCTTATTATTTAGCGTCTTAAGACTATTTGTCAATTTGTTAAAATAATAGATGGCCCTAACTTAATTCCTCATAATGGTATAGTAGAGATTCACATGTAAAAAGCTGATCTAAATTCAGTGGTTGTTTTTCATGTATA
>JAYJLV010009263.1:0-10003 GCA_036873485.1 Torymus texanus | reverse complement strand
TTTTGTCTCGAAACAAGAGATTCTCGTTTATATATATATATATATATATATATATATATATATATATATTACATAAGTGCAGAATTTATTTTTTCCTCGTCTTGATTAAAACCAATAGAGACCCTCGCATCTTATTTCTCCAGCACGAGAACAATCTTATTCTTAAACGTTCATCTTTCGTTTTCGGAGCTTCTATACGTCCCCCACCTATAAACTCTTATCCAATGCAACGTAACATATAACATTACGAAAGGCTGCACTTGATTGCACCACATTACTCCTTCTCTTTTTCATCCGAAAACTCTAATCCATCCAACATGTTACCACCTCCCTTTCTTGTAAAGAATTCCGGAACCGCGCGCGCGTCGACGCCAGCGTGTCTGCTTTATATACCCCCATAACGCGTTTATATACGCAATTCTCTCACACACTGTTATCCTATACCCTATATACCACACGTATTACTACCACCACTACTTTACCTCCCGCGAAGGGCTCGCTCGTCTCTAGAGAGAGGGAGACGCCACTGCCATCCACTCGGTCAATATCTGGATGCAACGTTCGCTCTCTCTCTCTCTTTCTCTCTGTCTCTCTCTCTGGCTCCCATGGTTCGTCGACACCCAGAGTTCATCGACCTCATTGCCGCCCCTCGCGTATATAGAAAGAGAGGAGGGACGCGCGCGTTGCCTCGATACGCATGCAAGTGTGTGTGTGTGTATGTGTGTGTGTGCGGAGGGTTAGAGTGCGTTGCGGCTATATGTTTGTGTGTGTGTGTGTGTGTGTATACTTGTGCGAATAAGGGAGATTCGGTTAGAGGTATTAAGGGTGGAATTTCCAAAGGACTGGAGTATAATGTTTGTTTAGGTGATGGAGAAGGGGTATGTATAAGAGATTGAATTAGGTAAAATAACGGATTTTTAAATTGATTTCTGCGTTTGAGCGAAACACACTATATATATATATATATATATATATATATATATATGCGTTATTACTCTCGCCGCAACGGGGACCGATTAAACGTTGCATTGTTTCAAGTGCGAACTCGTTTCAGAGCTGTTCTTGCACCCTCGACATAGAAAGACAATAAGGGAAGTACTATGTTCCTGACACTTGTGTAGAACGCGGTAACTTCGCTTACAACTTCTCCTCTAAATTTTATCTCTCTCTACTATATACCTTCCTTCGATCAATAACTCGCGTGAAACATAGAAATTCCCCCGAAAAAAAAGTCGCGTCGATGGTAGGGATATATACGCAAAGGGATCAACGAACAGACGGCGACGCGTCTGAGAATATAATACTGTCGGGAAATTTTTCTCTGATAAGCCATCAGCACAAAGGGACGGAACGACGTCGACGTATATGATATACTTATCGGTCTGTCACGGGTTTTTTTTTTTTCATATATCGTTGCGTGTCCAACGCCACCAACGAGGTTATCTGTTCGCTCTCAAGGGACACTTGTAAATTGTTTTCACTTTCTATCATTTTACACTAATTTATTTGGCAATTGAATGAACGATTCTTCAATGAATTCAATAAATTATATATATTTACAAATCGTTTCCCTCCCTCTCTCTCTTTTTCTTACTACGTAAATATTGTTAAAAGTTTCTAAACTAATATCACCGCATTCCTATATAACACTCACTCTCACCAAAGTTTACAAACACTTTCCACATTCTCTGCTAATTTCCAAAGTAAACACCAAATCGCGATCTCCAAATCCATCCACACAGACATATATACGTACAATAAGCCCGCGTATATACACGCCAAAACTCCAACTTTAGCTCGCACACGCTTATATACTTAATACATACAGCGAGTCTAATCTTAGTTGAGTCGTGCACACACGTTTTTCGCGTGACTGCGAAAGGCCATATGCGCCGCTTCTGCTGCTACTACTGCCTTTACTCGTCGTTACCTTGGACGTGACTCTGACAAACTGCGTTGGCCGCGAGAGGCGAAACCTTGCCGCTGCTTCTGCTGTCACACATACATGCGCATTTTCGAAAAATTAGCGTGCAACGAGCCATCATATATCCTCTTTCTGCGAATCAGCTTTGTTAGCAAAGCGAAGGTTATATAGATGTACACGTGGTTAGAGAGTTGCCGTCACTGTGTGTGTGTGTGTGTGTGTAAAATTGTCAAAAATGTATACGTGACGTCACAATAGCACGTAATATATGTATATATAACTCGTGATGATATTCGTTATACAGGATGATATATAGGTTGACGTCAGGCTGTTAAAAATATGTATATAATGGACCCGAAAAGATCGTGCGAATTAACAACGCCTAAATAGCCGGCATTTAAAAAGAATAGTTTATATATACGGTATATACATAAGGCGCGAGAAATAGTAGTAGTATTAAGACTCAAACGGTTCCAGTTATCGCCGGTTCTCTTGCGCCTGCTAGCGTATATAATAGTTTAATTATATAACAAAATACTATAGACGCGTGCCCGGCGCTTAAGCGTAGTTGTAGCTGCTGTGTTCTATACACATCACACATTTGTCTGACGTCACACTACGCGTGTGCGAAGCTCTTGCTCTCGTAAGCTCTGTGATAGAAGTAAACAGACGCTTGTAACTTGCAGGTGACGTTACATCGGAATTCACTGCACACATGTGAGCTTCTTTCTCTCTCGTCATCGGATTACTACAGTGTATAACGTACGTGTGAAAAGTATAAAAATACAGGGTGGATATAGAAAAGAGGCTTTACGTAATTTCCCGCGGGATGCTGCAGTCGAATGCGCGCAATGTCTTTTTTTTTAAATTGATTGGAAGAAGTTTATATACCGAGTATATATGAGAGAGAAGTTAAAGCGGCGATTCTCGTTTTGTTTTATGAGTATATATACGTGTGGGCGTGCGTGCGCGCACTCATTGATGAATCGACGACGCGGATCGAGCGGCTCATTGACGACGGTGCGCGCTCGGTCTCTCTCTCTCTCTCTCTTTCTATGTGTGTACGGAATTAACGGCGCCGAAGTAATTCCATTCGTAAATATATACGTATATCTATAAACGATATATAACTGTGGAGACCGTCGCGCGCGATAAACGCTGAGCGATTATTATTAATTGCTCGAGCGAGAACATTTGCGTTTGCGTTCGTTATGCGTTTATGTATATATATGTTCATTCATCACACGTACGGTTTTTTCTCTCTCTCTGTTTTTTTAATTAAAAACCGAAATCCAATTAAATCGAGGAATCGAAAAAAGGGGGGAATCACGTCGATATTACTTTCTCGCCTCTCGCGCTAATTAATTGGAATCGACGTGGGAATTGAAAAAGCCCACGCGGAAGTGCTTGAAAATTTACAATATATATGTATATATACAACACATACACACGTGCGTACGTATATTCACGAATTCACGAGAAAAAGAGAGAAAAAGAAAATTTTTCCCCATAATCGCTTCACATGTGGGTGGTACTATATAGAATAAGCTCCAACTGAATGCACACACGCGTGTGTATAGATTTTATTTTTCCCGCAAGTTTTTCATCGGCTTTTCCCGTGTAAGCTTGTGCGTGGGGTTGGTTCTGCGAATCTACCACGCATCCTACACAACTTCCTATAATATACATCAAGAGTGCACAACTCACACAATAATTATTATTCGAAATCGACACACGCGGCGTGTTAACGAGAGAACTGGGTCAGAAAATCGTCATCGTTGTACATTGTACACACACACACACATATACCTTGGCACGTGCATGTATGCACACACATATATATATATATATATATGATAGCGAATTTTTACTTCACTATAATACCGCATGATTTTTTTTTCCTCCTTTGTCTTTCGCTATATACGCAGCACGTGTATTCCCATGGCCGAACGTGCATCGTTACATAAAGATATGCAGCTCGCAAGCGCGCGAAAAATGCGATTGTTTTTATTATTAAACAATGCGCGCATCACATATATACGCTTATTATATACTTTATATCAATCGCTGCACGTGTACCGTACAGATCATACACATCGGGTATTGTGATTCACTGCGGCATGTATATAACAACGTGCCGCTATATGTATATATATATACGATGACTTTGTAATAGCAAGCCTCGTGATAGCTTATTTGAATATTTATTTTGACAGCGGTAAGTCGTGTGTTAGATTTCCATGAATTGATGTCTATATGATGATCTATCACTCGCTTACAACGTGATCCACTACAAATGATCGCTAATACTACTACTACTACTACTTCTACCTGTACGCGAACGATTATTCGCGCATATACTCGCGTGTGTTTTCAATTGACGTCCGAAAGCTATCGACGCGGACAAATTCGGCTTGTGTCTTTACGATACAATACACGTATATATATATATATACTATGTACGCTTCGAGGAATTCTTCCCCTATGAATATTCATCCTCGCGCGCGTTCGCGCAAACTTCTTGCGCAAAGAGGTTACTTGCAACATTATACAAGCACGCACGTATATATGTATATTATGTGTGTATGCGCACCTCCGGATGTATGCACGAGTTGTGCTGGTGCAAAGCGGAGGCGACCTTCTCGTGTACATCATGTGCGCGCGCGATTTACGTCACGAGAGCTTTCACTCTCTTATAGTATATGTATATAAATGTTTAATATACTTTGTCCAGTGTATATCGATGTATCGCGCTTTATTGGACGATTATGCGCTGTTATTATTATTGTCGCACGCGCAGGTATATGGGGACGTCAGCTGTATGATGGATAATAGTCAATGAAAGTCATTTTTCCATAGGTTTATATACTAGAATATAATATCGTAAAAAAATATGTTCATAATGGATATGAAGTTAATAAGGTGAAAAAGCTCGTTATATCGTTAACACGCACGTAATTATAAAAATACACTCGTCAGCCTCGTGTTTTTACCTGGCTTGTGACGTCACAGATGCGCGTGCGGTTCGTCCAAGGTATAAGACGACAATGATCTTTACATCATCGATCGTTGGGATTCCCGATAGAAGGACCTCATTTTCTCGCGCGTGTTAATACAAAAAGTTTCTATTAGACTTCGACAAAAGAGAGTCGGTTTTCCTTCACGCGGTCGGTGCGTGAGTATATAATATATAGGTATGTGTGTGTGTGTGTGTGTGTGTGTGTGTGTGTGCATACAAGACATCCTTGACATTCTCTGTCGTTCTTTTGCCGTTACCAGCACGCGAATGCAACGAGCTTAGTTTGGCCGCGTTTTTCGTTACCTCATCATCGACATAGCCGGGAAAATTGGAAATCGTTTTATTTATATAAAAACCCATGCGGTTGGAGGTAAAGTGTATATCTTACTATATAAATGCACAATGAACAAAGACAAAATTATATAGGTATATACACGCGAAGTACTCTTTTCGTATACGAATTATCGAGGAATTCATGAAAAGCGGATAAAAAAAAACATTCAATCTATACAGCTGGTTAATCTTCTTTTGTCTAACTCTGCGCGCATAAGAGCGCACGCGCGACAAACGTATCGAGTTTCAGAGAGCCGCGAACGATGATCGTTCTTTTTACGCGGCGGCGCGCGCGGGCTCGAGTTTTTTTTTTCTCTCGCCGTTTTTGTGGCTTAATTGGCATTTCTTCCGATGCGCAATTTATTGCAGCTTATTCGAAAAAAGAAAATACACGAGCACAAATACAGTGTGAACGCCCCGGGCTTTGTTATTGGGTAAATAGACTTCATTTTTGCGAAAGAAATTGTTTGTGTTGTCGTTAAGTTGAGAAGAGAACGCGTTTTTTTTTTTTAAATAAATCTTACTTTATTTTTTTTCCTGTCATATCGCTACGTGTGATACCTTATATTACTCGAAAAAAAGTATAATAACACATCGGAACGTAAATATTTTTTTATTTTCCTCTTTTGCGCTTTTTAACACTTATATATATTCTAAAGTCTCTTGGCGACTTTCCTGCTTTATCGAGGAAAATTGCAATTGAGGAAGGGATAACGCGTGCGTCAAGACATTTTTACCGAGGCGATTGTGCAAAAGTGAGCGCGCTTTGAGGCTTTATCGGCAATACAAGGAACGTGACGCACGAGAGACACTTTCATAACACACACACACACACATACACACAAACGACAATCGAAGAAAGTGCTTGTGTACGCGCAATTCACGAAATATCCACATCGCACAACCTTTCTTAAAACCTTTCTATCTCAATCGTGCACGCTTTTTTTTTTTGTCCAAACAATCACCAAGCGTCCGAAAATAAACGTCCCGACGGCGCGACACTGTAGCATTACTTTTTTCATCAATGCAAAAAAAAAACACACGAAAGACAAAAGACTGGCCGAAAAAAGAAACCGTCTCGCCGAATAATCGATCCATCGGCAATCGTCGTCGAGAAAATGTATATATATACACACGCAGTCGCAGCATCCAATGCACACGCGCGCACTCGACGGAGCTTATATACGAAAATAGAAGCGTCGCGCCGGTGTGTGTGTATATGTATGTGTATATGATGTAGAAACTCATTCGGCTCAGGGTCGGGGAACTTGGAAAAATGCAAGTATAGGCGCACAGTAGCAGCGCGGGTATAATACTTGAGCCGCCTCGTTCCATTTCCAAGCGTCGAACTTTTTTCTCCTCGGGTTTTCCCCCCTTCGCGCCTTTCGCAAGCTTTCCCACAAGCATGAGTCTCGCTGTCTTGGACATTATACGTGTGCATGTATATATATATATATACACATTGTGTAAGAAGCTGAGTTAATAGAGTGCTTTTTATATATATACACATGTCCACACCATTGGCGTGAGTTCATTTTAACGTTCTCTTTCTTTTTATTCTCAATATGTTTAACGACCAAATTTCACGCCTATAATTTCGTCATTTTTAAAAGTGTTTATAATCCAGAGCGTAAGTTCGTTGGTGTTGTTGTTGCAAAACAACAGCGAACTTCACTTGACCTGAGCGACTAGTAAGTACTACGAATTTTCCGCTTTCTCAATCCACAGTGTCAGTCGCTCATTCGATTCTAATTGCGAAAAAGCGGAAAATTCGCTGCGGGAGAAAGTGACGCCGCGTGCGATTCAAGGCGAACAGCGATATGCAGATCAAAGGAATTCACGATACTCTATATACACAGCGACACTGCGTGTGTATATGGATATAAAGATTTGTTGGTGTGAAAAGTGGGTTGGGTTTTTGGGTGAACAAGGTGTGTGTGTGCTGGTTTGTTATGATTGCGCACGGTTTAATTTGGTAGCAGTAATGATTAAATTACGGGTCGTTTGGCGTAAGTTGTACCCAAGCCACTTCTTAAACAATTAATTTATTTCGTTTGCTCGATTTTGCACGCGCCTTAATTTTCCGAATAAAATTAATTTAATAAAACTCAATTTTCGATAAAATACAATATGAATATCCTGCCAATTAAGAAACATATATATATGCATCGGAAAACAATACCCCGATGCTCAAACCAATCTCCATTCGAAATATCCCAGCGAATATTCCCTCGCCCACTTGAAACCTCAAATCCGTCCAATTCCCCGCCACTTGCTTTCAATCCCATTCGAAAATTCAAATTTGAACCTTAAAAACCGTTTGTCTATATGTATATACATATATATATACCTCCCACGTTTTCTCCTCTCTCACGCTCTTCGTCCTCGATCAGGTTCATACAAAAGGAGAGAGAAAGAGAGACTAGCCCACCCCTTGCCATCGCCCTTCATACACCACTGCTACGTCGACGTATCGATCGTTCTTATCTATACATCAGCAAGGTACACGTGCGGGGTCACGACGCAAGGATTATTATATTTTTTTTTTAAACCGCGTGTAAAACTTATATATATATATATATATATACATGTACACCTATCCGGATTTTTCACTGGTTTATACACTCTTATGTAAGAGAGCGCACGAGACGTACGACGGTGTGACGATTGATTATTAAGGTTAAAACGGATGCGAGAAGCTTTAGCCAAAACTCGCGGCGACGGTGGTGGCACGGTTTACGTAGCGTCTGAGTGTATTTGTGAACTTATTAGCGTTTGTATATGCGCAGATAAGAGTGTCGCGAGGAAATGACGATCCATCGTATATAAATTAATGTGTGTGTGTGTGTGTGTGTTCGTCTGTATTTGCTGTTTGTCTGCGCTCATTAGTCAAACGTCTGCGGCATACGAAATTAAGTATTTTGGGTGTATAAGTTTCGATGTATATGTATATAAGAGTTCATAAATAAATGAATAACTGCAGAGGTTCGGAGAAATTCGATATATCGGCGCTTGGCTGTGATGATAACACGGCAATGAAACTTCGGACTGTTACCCAATGTGTACGATTCACTCGTACGCGTGTATATACGTATTAAGTTTGCCGAGTGGGAGAAGCCCAAAACTTTCCTAATCGCGCTCAAAGGTCCAATTTATTACTCACCACGCGACGAGTACATATATAAAACACAGGGAATTTTCGCAAAGCCCAATTATTACTGTACTCGAGATATTCTCTTGTTTACAAAGCCTATATCCACGTGTGGGCGCAACGACAGTGATTATCAGTAATATTACGATAGTTATATTAGCATACGTGTATGTGTGTATATATACAATGTATACACGAGTACGGCTTTTATTAATTGCGGAATGTTTTTGTTCTCTGTTTCAGTCTCAGACGCACACGACAACAAGATGTCCGTCACGTCGGTACAGACCACCACTGAAAACCTCTCTCGTCATGGGTAAGTTTACCAGATAATCATACATGTGTGCACTTATACATTATTAACCTATTGTTTGCTGTAGTTTCCGGATTCCGCTATGTATGTGTATACTTTACGCCTCGTTAGCGCTTATATGAATTAAAACAAAAATGTCTTTTTAATTTCGTATAAGTATACTTCTGAATTTTTAATAATCGCCATAGCGTGCACACGTGCTTGTAACTTTTTCTTGGTACAGCCGTTACTCACATGTAAACAAGAGGAGAGACAAAAAGTACCAATCGTTTGTTTGTTTTTGTTTCACCTCGGAATGCGTATTGTTACTCAGACATGCGGTCATTTCAACACGCACGCGTACACCGGCGTCAAACTGTTGCAGACTTGCGCGCAATAGTCGCTCGAGCTAAATAATGCGCGCGCACGCACTTCAAAGTCCATGGAGATAAGACTTCGTTAATCTAGAGCACAGACCATTACTCATGGGTATACATATATATATACTAAACTGCGTTTCCGCTGGAATAATTCTTTAGTAGTCAACGTTCAGCATTTTTACGAAACAGGACATGAGGACTGTTTAGTTTTTTTTTTTTTTCAATTATTACGTGCGCGCACTCACAGTTATAAGTTATGCCACGCGCTGCCGAAATAAAAAAAAATTAGAAAAAAAAAGAAACGGGCGACGACACGTCGGAAAATTTAACTATATAGTATACCTTTTTAAACGACGCAGAAAAAGCGTGCTCCGCGAAAGAGAAGTTCTCACATTTGCGTCACAATGTGTGAGGCACCTCGTTTGCAAGAGTTACAACGCAGTTCGCGATTGAAATTAATAATTATTTGAAAAGCTTATGACGATTGCATGTTACCTCATCAGCGTACATTCTTTTTTCTCGGTTCCATTATTCACACGTGTGACTACACACACTTCAGCTTTAAACGTCGCACCGAATATGCCGCGGTGATTTCATTAAGAAAACTTAAAAAAATGACTTACTTTATAACGCGACCATTAAATGTCACTTTTTGCGCTTACTTACTCTATTATTATACGGATTTTCTAGACGACAAAGGAGGAGAGAAAGAAATAATTCGCATCCTTGGCCTTCACTGATCTAAACTCGGCCACCGTCGCATTCATTGTCTGTATGCGTACGCGCGTGCTTCTAAATCAAGCCTCTCCAGACTTACAATGGGATGAATTTTATATATATATATACACACACACACACACACACACACACACACACACACACACACACACACACACACACACAC